>RJWT010020014.1:0-18149 GCA_004365215.1 Cuniculus paca | reverse complement strand
AGCATCACAGGAAATGCTGAATATAACAAGATTGGGACAGAAATATGGTTTGTTTTCCATTATAGCTGCAACAAGAATTAATCAGCTTGACACCAAGTAGCAATGTTGCACTTTACCAAATCATAGTGGTTTAGCACAGCCCAGACAAGGTAGCTGATAAGACCAAATGGATGTGTGCGTGCACACACACACACACACATGCACACACACAAATACCCTTTTCAGTTCAAGTCTAGTGAATGAATCCAAACAAATTTCCAGAAAAAAATAATCGATAGGCCTCTGAGTCAGCATGAATTCACATGAGAAACATTGGGAAATACTAGCATTACAATTAGGCTGTGTGTGCCATGCAGATCTAGAGTACGAAATGTGGGAACATTAGAATTGGACCCCAAGCAATCACACCTGGAGTGCCTTCCTATTGTTTAACCAGCTTTGAGAGACACGATTGAGATGCTAAAGATCTGGATGTAAATTCTGGCACTGCCACCCCATAGTTCTGTGACTTTGGGCAGTCACTGAACCGAAGATTCTAAATGTGTGCAATGATCTCAGCTCCAAGCACTCTGAAGAGATGACACAGGGCACATAGTTTCTTGGAGTGATGCCCGGCATATCATTGCATGTTCCACATTGGCTGGTGATGACTTATGCGTCATGACTTGCTCCCTTCTACCTTTGCCTTCCTCCTCAGGTTGGACCCAGGCTTCTGGAATCCATAAACAACTTCAACTTCCTCTTGGTGATGCCTCTGCAGCACTCAGATGGTTGTGCTGCTTGAATGCCACCCAGGAACCTTCCTGGAAGCTCCAGCTGCTTCCATATAACACAACTGTAGGTGACCATGAACTTTTCCTCTGAAGTCTGAACAGCTTGTTTAGAAAGGTTTCTATCTTCAAATTCAACATTGCCCTCTGCCATGCACACACTCCCAGGTGGCCAAGAATCCCCTTCCTTGTTGTAATGTTTTTATTAGACACCTTTGCTGCAATGCAGTAAGAGTGAGAGAGTTGCAGACAATAGGCTTAGGGGTATTCATTTTCTGTACATGCTATGAATAATTACTACAAACTGAGTGACTAGAAACTATAGAAATAGACTCATTCGCAGAGTAGGAAGCTGAAAGTCTAAGATCATTCTCACTGAGCTGAGTGGGGCCATGGTCCTACAGAGGCTCCATGGAAGAATCCTTCTTACCTCTGTCAGCTTCTGGGGCTTGCTGGTGCTCTGTGCCTGGTGACTGGGTCACTGTAGCTTTCGAGGTCAATGTCCTCAATTCTCCCTCTGCCTCAGTGATCATGTTGTCTCCTCCTCTCCTGTGTGACTGCGGTATCTTCCTCCTGCTTCTCTCTGTCAAGGACATTTGTGACTATACTCAGAACATGCCTGAGTCATTCAGGAATTCTCTATCACAAGATCCTTAATGTAGTGACACCTGAATATACCATTTTCCCAAATAAGGTCACATGTACAGGTTTCACAGATCAGGTATCTTTGGTTCTATCCTTCAGTTCAATACAAGGGGTCACAGGAGACAGCAGGTAGGTGGGAAGAGTCAGATATGTTACATACCTGCTATGGTCTAAATCCTTTCTTCAAAACAACTTTATCTACCAAATATTATAATTTTTACAGTATTGATGATGTTAGCATTTAAAAGAAAAATCAGCAGTAAAACAAGCTTATTATTTTTTCCACAATAAAGAAAATGATAACTAACCAGTCTTACATGAGCACTGCTGTTTTCCTGCCCTCATCACCTGCGTCCCTGTCCTGCTGCTTGCTTCCACTGTCTCCCGTATTCTACCTCAGCATATAACCAGTCTCCAGGGGGTTCCTTCTTGCACCCTAGGCTGAGTGGCCACTCTTCCTCAGAGACCTGACTTATTGACTTTCTCATTTCTGTCTTTCTATCTGTTCCAATAGACCACAGATCCTCTAAGGGCAAGCACCCCATCTTCCTGCATTTGTGTCCCCTGCAACATGTAGACATAGGAAGCCATGTGCTGTGACAGGGCAAGGCACAGAGTGGGGGTACAATAGGAATTACCAAGGCCAAAGAGGGAGCAGGTGCAAAGGGAAAACAGAAACAGGGCATTCAGGGAAGTCCATAAGGTCTGGACAGGGGTCAGGAATTTGGGGAGTTAACTGAGCAAGAACAGTGATAGGGAATGAGTGGGACTTTAGAGGTAACCAGTGGCTAGACTCTGATAGCCAGGTGCTGAGAGACATGTGAAGATGGCAAAGGTGCCCACTGCTACTTGTGGGGACTGCTGCTCTGAGACAGAACCCACAGACTTCACTCTGCTTCCCTTGGGATAGCACCCAATAGTTTAGGAAAGTTCCTCATTCACTCCCTTAACAGATCTTTGTGCAACTGGTAAGGGGCAAGCAGGGAGCCCACTGCACAGATGAGCAAAAGGTGCTCAGACTTTGCAGCAGATAAACACTTTACCAAACAGAAGAGTAGCTCCATAACCATAAAGTAATTTTTTTAAATATTGACTTATCTTCCTTCTCTGCTTGTCCTGTTACTGTCTCCACAAGATGGTCTAAGGGATGTGTCTCTGCTGAATGAGGAGGAAACCGAGGCAAAGCTGGGATAAGTGAAATGCCAAAAATCAAGTGGCAAAACTAGAGATATAGTAGAAGTAATAGCAGTAGTAGTAGTAGTAGTAATGGGTAGAAGCTACTACCAATTGCCAACAATATCATCAGCCAGGCACTTTGGTAGTATTCTCTCATTGAAATCTCTCATCAACCATATTGTGCTTGTGACATTTTGAGAGATCATAGGCTTAGAACCAATGCTCAGAATCCAGATCCCAAACCACCTCATCAGCAGAGCATTCAACCAGCCCTGAAAGTAACCAGGCCCATGATTCTTTCCCCCATACCCTACCTACCCAGGAATACCACTATGACATATTCAGTTTTTATTTCCCTGTCCCTTCTGACAAAAAATGTCTTTACTATTCCACCCTTCCTAGTACCAGGAGACTTCGATGTCCAATTCTGCAACTTGGACTCCACTCTGCTCTCAGAGCTAGAGACAGTGTTCCTAAGAGACCTAGGTCTCAAAAGAAACCACAACATGGTAAAAGATTTGGATGACAGGTATTGCAGCTCAAGAGCTAGCTCGGGCCATCATTTCGCAAATAGAAACATAACTCTAATTACGTAAGTTACCTCGACAAAGAGTGGCAGATGATCTAAATCTGCATGCACTGAGCCTTTTCAAGGTGCTCATCAATTCCACAGGTGCCCTTAATTCCATCTCTACCCTGCTTGCTAGTTGTCAATTCTTTGATGGAGCAGAGGCAGCTGACATCATCATGCACTAAGGGAAAACATCAGGTCTCTGTGTTTTGATTTTGTGTGTGTGTGTTTTGATTTTTAAACTTATTAATGTCTAAAAGGAAAGAGAGACAATCTAATCTCTTGAGATCAAAACTTGTACATGCTGGGCTGAAGGAAGAGAATTCACTTCTACTGAACACCTGTTATTGGGGGACACTTCACAAAATTCTGAGCCATGATCTTTAGGAGGTAACATTTGTTAATTGACAAGAGAGAACAGACATAATCAGGTGCCTAGCTCAATGCCTGTCACAGACCTCAAGCTCAAAAGTGGAAGTCCCTGCCAATGATATTGTTATGAGCAATGTGAATCTTCACAATTGATCTGTGTTTGACGACTGTATGTCCATACTTAGCACAGTTTCTGGAGCATGATAAGTGCCCAGTAAATACTTGTACAATGAGGGCTGGGGATCTAGCTCAGCGGTCTAAGCGCCTGCCTGGCAAGCGCAAGGTCGTGAGTTCAATCCCCGGTGCCGCAAAAAAAAAAAAAAATACTTGTACAATGAATGGATAGATAAGTAAAATATATAGAATGGATGAATGGAATATATATATATATATATATATATATATATATATTTCCTGTGTGGTACTTGTTTTTCACTCTGTTTTTGATCACTCAGCACCTAGAGTGGATGCTCTATACAAAAACCAATCTGGCCAGCTGAACCCTAGAGTTATGGTTAAAAAGAGAAATCCATTTGTTCAGCATTAATCAAAGGAAACATGGCAGGAAGAATGGTCTCAATTTTTAATTGGGCTGAAGTCAGATAATTATTCAGCTACCTATAAAATTCATTTTAACTTATTAAATGGAGCTTCCAAAATAGCATCGCTATGAAGTGTAGCCAACTGCGTGGGCAATTTGTCTCAAGGAGAAATGTGTTGGTCTAAAACCTGAATCCATTCTTGGCTAACAGCTGAAAATCTTGGACTAGTGACTCAACCTCTCCGAACTGAAGTTTTCTTGTCTTTAAGTAAGTTTTATATTTATACATGCTTCATGGCAATGTCAAAGATATACAAAGGGTATTATGAAAACTATTCAGCACATAGGCTGGCTGGGAGAAGGTGCTGGGTAACTATATAAGGAAGATTCCTTAGGTTTCTAGAAGTCACATTACTGAGTAAAACCACACAGAAACATCTTTAGAACTATTGATTTATATTCCCGCCGTTTTCCTAAAGGGCCACACCAATTTACACAGCCATTTATGAAAGCACCTATTTTATGAAAGGTTTTAACCAGATCCTTGCCATCTGGCAAAAGACGCTGAGCAAAGGAGCAAAAAAAAAAAAAAGGAATAGATGTGACAAACAAATTAGAGTAATTTCTGGACTGATAAAGGATGCATACTCAGGTTACCTTTAACCAAGTGCCATGTGTAGGACAATTGTCAAATGACTCTACCTTCTAAAACACAAATACCACACATTCTCACTCATATGTGGAAGATAAAAGATTGATTTCATAGAAGTGCAGAGTGGAATAGAGGCTGGGCTAGGAAGGGAGCAGAGAATGGGATAGAGAGAGGTTGGCTATCAGGTACCAAATTCAGTTAGGTAGGAGAGAAAAGGTCTAGTGTTTTATAGCATAATTGGATGACTTTAGTTTTTAACAATTTGTGACATATTTTATACAAAACTAGAAAATAGAGTTCAAAATTCTCAACCCAAAATATTCATAAATTTCTTCTTAAGAAGATGGAAGTGCTAACTACCTTGGTTTGGTCATTATACACTTTATACATGTAATGTATTACCTAACACAGAGTAGCCCATAAATATGTATAATGATTATTTGTTGATTGTAAATTTAAAATAATTTCAAAGACTACCTTCCGCAGTGTGTGGAGAAGCATTAGTGGTTGGATTGGCAACTTTTAAAGCTTGAGTGACCTGGCTGACTGATCCAACATTCCCCTGGTGTGGGAATTACTGAAACTGAGGCCTATGCACAAAAGAGAGAAGCCAAGGGACAACACGTGGCAGGTGTAGATTTGCCTTTGTTTGAACTCCCAGAGCAGCGTGCTATAAAAGAGCAAGAAAAAAGAAAAAAAAATGGAAAGAATTCCACAGCCACTGTCTTTCCCTTCTAGAATGGAGAGGAGACCACATATCTGCCCGTGGAATA
Organism: Cuniculus paca; assembly: GCA_004365215.1. Taxonomy (NCBI): domain Eukaryota; kingdom Metazoa; phylum Chordata; class Mammalia; order Rodentia; family Cuniculidae; genus Cuniculus; species Cuniculus paca. The sequence continues at coordinate 12,649 of RJWT010020014.1, read as the reverse complement.
CCAGAAACATAACATGATTCACAGCAGAAACGCCTGGCCATGTGTTGACTTGGGAAGCTCTTCTTCGCTTTATCTCACAATCTGGTCATTCACCAAGGTCTTTTCACACCTCGGGTGTCACCTATGTTCAAATTCTAGCCCATCATTTACACATGTTTTCTGTTTGCTCTGTCTTGCTCAGATTTCTCATTCTTAAATTAACTGGCAGCCCTCTTTGCTCATTCATATTGTACAGCCATAGCTATTTGAGTTAGTGATCCTGGCATCAGGGAACTTGGAAAGCAGTCCAAAATTGGCCTCCTTCCTGACCTTTGCCAAGTCCATTCACTGGGAGGAATGACTCTGAGCACCAAAACACCTGGCTTACCAGGACAAGTAAGAAACATGCCCCAGTTCCACTGCACTAGGGGACGAGAAAGGGTGCTACAAAAGGACCCACAGAAGATGCTGGTCAGCACATGCTTTGAAGATACTAATGATGCACACCTGGCTGTCATTTGATCCAAGTAATAAAGATGCACCCTGTAGTTTGGTCACCTGTTAATTCCATCAGGTGCAAGAGTATCTACCTAATGGAATTTGTTGGGCAGCCTCACAACAGGGAACGCCAAGACTCCCTGAACATTAAGTGTATTAATGGTCCCCCTCAGAGGAGGCGTTCACTTTTAACCAATGTTAAGCAAGAAGCTCTGGCCAGGAAATTTGTCCCCACAGTGGGGGAAAAGATCCAAGTGTTCAGCTGAGCCACACCTCATGAATAATTTTAATTTCTTCTAAAAAGGAAAAACAAAAGAAGTTGGTCACTGCTGTGCTCAGTGACTGCACACCAAGGTTCTTTGAGACAATTGTTCTGACCTGGCAGGGGAGCACGTCTTGCCCAGGAAAAATGGTACTGAATGATTTATGGTTCTGGACACAGTAGCCTAATGCTCAGCCTCGGAAATAGGGCTAGTGAGGAGAAAAGATGGGGAAAGAAATCTGATTGCAAACTTCTAATTAATGTATGTTTTATTTATGCATATGAAGCCTGAAATATTAATGGAAGCAAGTGAATGCATAATTGATATGCCCCATAGAAAATGTGTATTGCAATGAATGTACAGGAAGCGCCAAACGTCCTCTGTCAAAGATGTAAGAAGGAGCCTGCAGCTTCCAGCAGCTTGGGAGTGCTCATTGTTACTGAAAGTCTTGAAATCTCTGTGCACTCTGTAAGCTGGGACCAGAGTGATGTTCTTTTTTAGCATCTTGTCTCTTGAATACATATAATTTTACCTTTCCTTTGAGGGAAAGTGGAGCCAACAGGGACTCAGTATAAATAAAATGTACCTAAGATGTGGCAGATATTTTTCTAATGTTATTTCATTTAACGCTCTAGACAGAATCAATTTCAGTGTTATTATTAATCCCATTTTACACATGAAGAACCAGCATGAAGAAAGGTAAAGTGGGATGTACAAAATCACACAAGAATGGAAAATTTGGAGTTAAAATTTATATTTTATATACCACAACAGTAATTGCTATGGGAATGATTCATTAGTGAATACTAAATTTAGTGGGTGATACAATAGTGTGTGGGTATGAATCTTGGCCCATTATTCAGAGGAGATCATAAGCCTGCCACTCAATCACTCTATGACTGGGTTTTCTCATCTGTAAAATTTGGGATGATATTAGTACCTCTTTCCATGGGATTTTTATGGAACTGAGAGAATAATACATATAAAACCATATATGCATTTGTCAGTCAGGTGATAACCTTTAGGCTTTACTACTACTATGACTTCTTTGTATAAGACACTAAATTAGATAATAAAAGTCCAATGGGAAGACAAGCTGTAAGTGAATTATTACACCACAGGTTAGTAATAATTGTATATTTACCAAAACTTAAAGGAACACAGAGGACAGAAAGAAGTTCTACCTGGATGTATGAATGAAGGTTTTATGAAGGTGCTGATTTGTTTTGAAAGGTAGGAGTTTAGGAAGGGCTGAAAGGGGAAGTAGTGCAAAGCTGAGATAGACACAACCTAGACAAGAGCCCCAAGAGTGTGTCCTGGAAAGAAAAGGAATTTTAGTGTAGTCAGACAGAGACAACTCCAGTGGTCAGGGTGTGGAGGTGCAGAAAGGACACAGGGGCTCCAAGTAGTGAAACTGCTGTAGCAGACACAAGTTGTGAGTCCAGCTCCTCCGATTCCAGCAACACCTTTGCACCCTTCGGACATGTCATCTCACTCTCTTCAGTAGAGAGGTCTTGAGGTTTCCTCTTGGCCTTTGCCTGTTTCATGAAGAAGGCTCAGCTGTGGAGCTTGGGTGGAGCTGACTGACTTCTCCAGGCCATTTTCCAAGTGAGATCATAGGCTTCTCTTCTCCCCTTTTCCATGACCCCAGTACTAACTCTCACAGCTCACATTAAGATAGCTCCAACAGCATTCGAAACAGATTTTTATGCCACACTTAACCATCCCCAACCCCTTCTTCACCAGCGCTACAGGGGTCTCTGCATCACATAACTCTTACTATCTCATCTAACTCATTTAAAACTCTTCAAGGATGCCCATTGCTTCCATGATAAATAGCAAATTTCTGCCATAGCCCTGAAGACCCAGCATAACTCAGACTCTACCTACACATCCAGCCTCATTCTGGATCCCTCATTCTTCTCAACCTCTCTGACTTCCTCTCTCTTCTTCTATCTACCAAGTTCCTTGGCATTACAAAGCCATTGCCACTCCACTATGCCTGGAATGTCTCCTGCCCCAGACCCCCATTCGTCCTTTGGTTAACCACCCCACTTCCTTCAGTTGTTTCTTTAAAGGTAAACATTCACACTCTTTCCACCAAGCCCAAAGCCCTTGCTCCAGCCTCTAACATGTGGACCTCTCCTTAACACTAGTCCCAGTTTAAATTTCCCAGTGATTATTTATCACATCAGTTTCATGAGGACAAGAAATGTATCTGATTTTTCCAACAATTGAAACAACAGCAGCTAGCACAGCATCTGACAGTTGGAAGTCATAGCTATGTATTGAATTAATGCAAATGCATTTCAGTGTTTCAAGTCCTGTATTCAACGAAGCTCAGACAAAGGACTTCTATCTAGAACATATAAAGAATTTTAAAAAATCAGGCCCCCAAAATTCAAAGACCCAATCCAAAAATGGGCATCTGAGATGAATACACACTTCTCAGATGAAGAAATACAAATGGCAAATAAATATATGAAAAATTATTCAGCATCATTGGTCACTAGAGAAATACAAATTAAAACAACACTGAGATTCCATTTCATTCTAGAAAGAATGGCTAAGATCAAGAAATCAACCAATAACAATGCTGGAGGAACTGTGGGGAAAAAGGAACTCTTCTGCTCTGCTGGTGGGAGTGTAGGCTGGTGCAACCAAGGTGGAAATCTGTGTGTAGGATCCTCAGAAATCTAGGATTAAAGGTTCCATTTGATCCAGCTATCCTGCTTCTCAGCATTTTCCCAGAAGAAATGAAAACATCATACCACAATTATATATGTGAACCCATGTTTATAGCAGAATGATTTGTAATAGCCAAATCTTGGAAACAATCCAAGTGCCCATCAATCAAGGAATAGATTTTAAAAAGATATGGTATTTTTATGCAATGAATACTACTCAACTATAAAGAAAGATTGCATAATTTTATTCATTCACAGGAGTGGGGGGGGAATGAGCTTATTATGCATAGACATCTAGATATTTTCTTTAATGGTATTCCATATACATCAGAAAGAAAAACAAAGACACAAAAACTCCCTTCCAACTTGCATTCTGGCAGGTAAATTTAAGGTAAATAAACACACACAAGTTAACCAAATCAGTTAGTAAGTTAGTAAGTACTTTAAAAACAAGAAAAAGTCTAGTCTCACAAAGAGCCAAGGAGGCAGTTCATAGCTTCTTGATATAGGGCAGATAGGTTAGATTTCATCATGGCAACATTTGGACAACTCAAAAGTGGAGAGATGAAGCAAGTAGAATTTGGAGAAAGAGCATTCCAGACAGTCTGGCACAGATCCCATGAAAGCATATCTGCTCTGTTCAAGGAACCACTATGGCAGGAGCTAGAGAATGAGAGGGAGAGGGTGAGAGATAAAGGAGACTGTGAGGCGCCCGATGTCATAAGAAACTAGGCTTTTATGCTGATTCAACTGGGGCACCATGGCAAGATTTTAAGCAAAGGAAAGATATTAAGAAAAATATAATTTGACTTATTTGAAGTTGCTGAGACTAGACCATGAAGAAAAAGAGCAAGAAGGAAGCAGGGAGAACTTCGAAGAAGATTTGTAGGAGGCTAGGTGAGAGACAGTGGTGGATAAGAACATGGTGGGAGCAGTGGAAACAGTAAAAGTTGTTTTGTCCAGATGTGTGCTTGAAACTAGAGTCAACAACTGACAGACTGAATGCAGGGTGTGAAAGAAAGAAGATAAAGTGGAATCCAAGAAACTGAAAGGGCGGGGCCACCATGAGAGATGGAAGGGTCATGGTGGAGCACGTATGGTGGTCTAGTTTGGGGCACATTGTATTTAGGTGCCATCAGACATCCCCAGGTACTGCTACGTGGGCATTGCTGTCCATGAGTCTGAAAACTACAGATTCTCCAATTCATTTCCTTTGGTTCCTCACTGCAAGTTGTTCTCTGATTATAAATACTCTAAATACAAAGAGAAATTTTAAAATACACTGGCAGATTTATTTACACCTTGTCCCCTATTTTGCATGTACCTTTTGTAAAGAGTATCAAATTATGTCACATAACTCCCTAGAAAATGTACCTAATGGAAAGTCATGTGATGATGATGATGATGATGATGATGATGATGATGATGACCATGACATTGCTATAATGACAGAGAATATAAGGAACAGCTCAGAAAAAGGAAATACACAAAAGAAAAGAAGAAAAGGAGGATGGAAGGAAGGGAGCAAGAAAGTAAAGGAAGAAGGGAGGGAAGAAAGGAAGCACAAGAGGGAAGGAGACAAACACCATTTTAAAACATTCAGGTGGCAAAGTGAAGGCTGTATGACACCATGGGAAAAATCCTCAAGCTGAAGTCAGAAAATAATTGAGTTTCTGTCCAGCCTCCCATTTTAGAGCTATATGATCTCAGAAAGTCATGTGAGCCCTTTAAGTCTTCCTTTCTTCACTAGCAACAGGACATTCCCTGATTTACAGAGTTTATGTGATGATTAATTAAGACAGTACACATTACAAGAGCCCATGAAACATACTTCAGGAAGTGAGGCTGACTTCTCCTCTCTCTTCTCCTGTTAAAGATTCTTGTGCATTGTGGGGCCCCAGGGAGAACCTTGGGCATCCTGTTGCCCCCAAGGCAGATAAGGGAACGCAAGTGTAATGAAGCTTCTGGGATTTCCAGAAGAGTTCAGTTCTTGATCAGTACTCACCTGGGCTTTTAACAGACAAACTCAATGCTTTAATCAGATTGTCACTTCATTATCCTCCCTTACCTTCCAGAGGGTCACTTTTTTCTTAAACATGAAGAATCACTTTGCCACCTGAACGTGAACTTCATGAAGGCAGAGGCCAAATTTGTGCTAATTAATGAGTCTGTTAACTAGCCCAACATTCTGCATCTAGCAGGTGCCCAGGAAACATGGTATATGGATTGAATATTCAGACTCTGGCAGGGTGACTTGTAACTGGGAGAGAGGTTGGGGACACACGGAGGTCTACTGGGTGCCTTGAGGGACTTCAGTAAGGTTACACATGGATGCTAAGCAAGGAGTCAGCCTCAGGGACTCACCTTGTACAATATTCTACAAGGTCTCAGCTCACAGACTCCTTTATGAACATTTCTACCACACAGAATGGCCTTTATTGGATGATGTCTGATTTGTCACTGCTGTTATTAGGACTTGAGTAAAAAGCCTTGTATATCATAGGGGATAAATAAGATAAAGGTAGTTACATGAATAAATGAAGCAAGATCCTGAATCACCAAATATTTTATTATATTCATCATACTTGTAAAACCATGAAGACTTTTTTATTTTTAATATTCAATCCATGTACCATGTTTCCTGGGCACCTGCTATATGCAAGGTGTTGGGCTAGTTAACAGATTCATTAATTAGTGCAAATTTGGCTTCTGCCTTTACGAAGTTCAGGTTCCAGAAGGGGGAAAGAGATCAAATCACTAATTACTTCATGATGATTCCAGGTAGAAGAGTGCTAGGAAAGGAAATGCATAATGCTGAGATAGCCTACCACAGAGAAATCTGTCCTTGGTACAGAGATTGAGGAAGACTTCCATGGGACATAATCATGAAACTGAGGAATAAAAAAAAGAATAAGAAGTTCTTTGGGGGTTACTCTCAGTGTTGAACATTTTTTTCACGTGCTGATTTGCCATCTGTATATCCTCCTCAGCAAAATGTTTCTTCGTATCTTTTGCCTATTTTCTAATTAGATTGTTTTCTTACTGTTGAGTTTTTAGAGTTCTTAGTAAAACTTTTAGCATTCATTTTAGAATACCAGATGTGCTTGATAAGAATTCCAATCAGATGGACATTGCCCACAGAAATGAGTACAGACCATCTTGCCTCATTTGCAGAATTATCTTTCTTCTCTGTGATGTGTAGTCCAACCTCACGATCCCTTTTATAGCATATTTTAAACCAACAATCCGTCGTGGGTATGTCATTAAAATCTCTGCTTGAGAAAAAATTCATATAGTCTGCAGTGGTCTCTGGCAGCCAGCAGGGCAGAGCAGAGTATTCTGCACCTGGTGACCAAGCTGTGAGTCTTTGATCACCCCTGGTGGGCTCCCGTACATCTTCCTTTTATCAAAAGAGAAAGAGAAGTCTATATTATTTTTGTGTGTTGCCGAGCACTGCAAATTGTTCTGAACAAAAAAATACAGGCTCCAGAGTCAGACAGATTAGAATCCAATCCCAGTCTCCCTACTTATTAGTGGCAGTAGGGCGTGACTGGTAGAGCACAGTTTTGCAGGTTATACACTGTACACAAATACCCAGATGAAGATGTGAGTAGGGACTGAAATACAGATTGACTTGCATTTGCCAGGCTATATAATATGACTTGGGGTCTGGAGGAAGAGACTGCCTCATCCTGACACACAGATATGAGCCACTTGCCAAGTTGTATCTGCTCCAAAAGGGCATCTTGTTCTAATTTTAAAAGGAGTACATTTTTTCTGATTTGCACATTAGTTCTTATAGGGTAGTAGATGCTGCATTACATTGGGTAATTTACTTAACCCCTATGGTCTCTGGCTTCCTCATCTTTGATGTAAAGATAATAGCACCTATTCAGAGAATTGGTGCAAGGAAGTAGATTAATTCCCATATAAAGCTAGGTATATAATGTTGTCATTGTCATTATTATGTCTATCATTAATGATATGGAGGGACTGGCTCACTTGTGTGAACCAGCTTGCAAACCAACAATTGCAAAACAATAGTTCAGTGTTCTGCACAAGATTGGGCAATTCAGCTCCTCATTAAACTGCAGTGCTTCTGATTTATAGTGGCTAAGCGCTTGCTAGCACAGCACACTCCCTGATCCTGGGGGCTGGGTACATGAACTTATGCAGAAAGGCAGGCAGAGTGCCCTTCATCCTGGATGCTGGTCAGCCTGTTTGGAACATTCTGGGCCAGGTACCTAGCCCCAGGCTCTCTCTTCCTAGCTTGATGTGCTTCTTCAAACACTTTTTTTCTATTTCTTGCAAGATGTAGAGTTTTCATTTCTTTTTCTTAAGAAAATCTCATCTGTTTTCTGTCAATATTTTCTCTCCCAGAATAATAGTCTCAGTATCTAAAAAGGACTTCAGAGGCTGACTTGTCTATTGGTTCTTAAACTCCAGAAGACAAAAGAATCATGTGGGAAGCATATTAAAAATGTAGAATCCTGGATCCTGCTGCTGGAGATTCTGACTCAGTGTGTCTGGAGTGATGCCCAGGCATGGTCCCTAAGCAGGACATCAGGTATTTCTTGGCCTTACCCAAGCCCTCAAAGACTCAGAGAGTGGTCATCAGCCCCAGGCCATTCAGCACAGCCAGGCAAGGACAGACTCAGCAAGATTCTGCTCACTTTATTGCTTTCTCTGCCCCTGGCTATTTCCCCTTAATGACCTTAGGGGCCTTAGTTGGAAGCTTTAAAATTCACCCCTCACCTTTATCCCACAACGAAATTTACAGCTCAATGTTGGTTCCTCAAAAAACATCATTTCTCTGAACTCAGAGGAAGGTTGTTCATTAATTCCTACCTGGGGACTAGTAGCCAAGTTCCCAAAGTGAAAGATATTGGGTAAAAAGAATAGGGCAAGATGGAGAGTCTAGACCTTTGAGCAAGAATAGGAAGCAAAACAGGGTCTGGGGTACGATAAAAGGAATTACCTGGGAAGCTGACACAGGGGAGAACCTAGTAGTCCATCCATTGACTTCTTGCAACATTCTGTGCATGAAATTCTAATCGAAGATGGACTGGGTAGCAGTTAGTGTTCTAACCCAGTTAGAATAGACTTTGACAAATGCTAAAGGGGAAGGGGGTACAATAAGTCTTTGTATAAAAACTGAAAAACTTTTTCTAAAGACAGACAAAATATTCTACTTGGAAAATACAAGTGTAAATTGTACATAGATCCAGACAACCTTATGTGGGCAAAACCAAACACATATCTGTTTTGTTTTGGTTTTTTTGGCACCTGGAATTGAACTCACGAACTCACGCTTGCCAGGCAGACACTTAAGCCACAGAGCTAAATCCCCAACACATATATCTGCAAACCAAGTATGCACACATTCATATAGTGAGGCATGTGTGCACCTCTGCATTAATAGATAAATGTGAGCATGTATACCCACACATGTGCACACACACACATGTGCACACACATTCATGCAAACATGCACTGATAATGACAAACATAACCACGTATATACCATATACCCAAAAACGTGCTTAAATGTACTTTGTTACACTCAATTATCATTTTAGTCACTGAACTGTTAGCTTGGAATAGTTCAGCTGGAAAATAGTGTCTTATTCACCTTATTAGCCCCAGGCAGGGCTCAGTACAGAGACTGGAATAAAGTAGGCATTCAGCAAAGTTTTGTTAAACTTTACTGAATCCCAGAGCTTAAGCCTAAGCTAAATCATTCTCCCACAGATACAGATGTGCATCCTTTCAGAGATGTTTCCTGAACATCAGCAGAAATCAAGCCTAACTGTGGATGTAAATATGGAGGCAGCCAGATTGCCTTGCTTGCATTCCTATTTGAGAAAGCAACAAGGATGCTCCCAGGGTTCCTAAATCAATGACTTCAAAGAGGCAAGCCAAGGACAGCTCCAAGCTTGCATCCTATATAGGGGTCCACCGTATTCATCCAGGGATCAGTTACCCTCCCAGACTAGCGACATCAGGTGGGCCACTCTCAGTCAACACTCTACTCATCCAAAGTCAGCCATTTCTGCTCTGTACACAGGATAAGGAACTTTAGTTCATGTAACGATTTTTTGCGGTACTGTAAGAAATTGCTACTCAGTGAGAAGGTTAAATGAACAGAAATTTTGATCTTTCACAGTTTTGGAAGCTAGAAGTTCAAAATCAAACTGTCAGCAGGGCTCTAAGGAAGCATTCATTTTTGCCTTTTCCATTTCTGGTAGCTATGAGTGCTCCTTGGCTTTTGGTCTTGCTCCTTTGCCTGTCCAGTCTCCTCTTGTCTCTCTTTTATAAGGACATTTACCACTGAGTTTGGAGACCACATGGATAATACAGGACAAGGTCCCTCCTTAACTCAGTTGCATCTGCAAAGACCCTTTTTGCCAACAAGATTACATTTGCAGATACCAAGCCCCAGGGATTAGGATGTAGACATATATAGGGGTGAGCACAATTCACCTCTTTACTTACTCTTTGGTCCATAAACTGTAACACAATAGGAAAATGTCTTCAATTCCACCTTTTGGACAGGGATTTTTCCAAAATGACAGAGTTAAGACTGCTTTTGAGGAAATGTAGATTCAGTATTTTCATACATCATTTAGATCTTACATCATTTAGATCTTAGATAATGCTGATTGGTTTCAAAACTGAAATATTTAGTGTTGCTAAAAGAGAATATAATTGTATATGCACTGCAGGCCTGAACAGAAAATATGCTCGAGTAATGTTTTGTTTCTTGCTCTCCAGAATGGTAACAAGAATTACAGTGTCTCTTGTCCCATCTGTAAAGAGCTGGTTCTCTTTGAGCAATAAGCTTTGGCAAACCTCAATTTGAACACAACTCAATTCACTTGTTAATTTCACTTTAGATGCAGTGTCTGCCATTTTCCCACCTCTGGTGAACACTTCTGACCAAAAGAGGCTGAAGGAGCTTCTGTTGAGTCCAAAAAGACTAGACCTATGCCGGATGTTGCATAGTGAGTTTGACAGTGGCTGGAGGCAAATGGATATTTTCAAAGAAGTGGTCCAGGAGGGAGGGTAGAGATTGGCAGTTCTTAGAATTCAGTAGAGAGCTCTGAATTAGAATTAGCTTCTAGGCCTCACTAATCCCAGAGGAAGCAGCTGCCGGACTGACCACAACCACGGGCTGGAGGAGACAATGCCGCAACTTGAAGAGTCTGAAAAGAGCTAACAGGTAGTGCTAATGTAACCTTCACAGGGACTGCAAAGCCATATGGGAAGTGCAAAGAGAAAAAGCAAGGGGAGAGAAACAGGGTTTTCCAAACTTACACCCCAAAGGTTCTTTTACAGTTAATCAGTACCTAAAATCTTCAGGAGAAAAATCCTTTTCTTAAGTGCTTTGATCCAGCATGTTGAGGAGCCACTACCTGAAGAAAACTGCCTTAATAAATAGATAAAAATTGTTGGTACTAAGCATTGTTTTCATACTAAATTTATTATTGGCAAGAATCAAGTCCTGGTCAGCCTTAACTTTTCACTAATAAGCACAACTCTCATATAACAAGAGCCAATTAAGCACATCAACATTGCAGACCTAAGGGGTCTGTGCTCCCGTATATGGTGACAATTTCTTGGGTGACTCAGTCATTCTCCCCAAGTCTTCTGTATAGAGAAACAGGAGCAGCAGTGACTGCAGAGAAAGAATTCTGAGGTGAACAGTTTTGATCCAAGTCTCATTCTAGCAGTCACTCTATGGCTTTACCTCTCTGAATCTGTTTCCTCACCTGTTAAATGAGAATGTTAAAGCTTACCTCTTACAGTTCGTGGGAGAAATGCATGTGCACAGCATAGTACTTCGTACCTAATAAACATTTGAGAAATGTTAGCTATTATTATTAAAATTATCTATCATTTGAATAAATTAATATGCATCAGCACTCTTCATTTTCCTCATAGTTAGCCAAAAGGTCATTGACCTTGTGTAGCACACCTTCTTCAGGGATTCTAGGCACCTTCTCCTCCACCCCTGACCTTCTGGGAATATTAAATTGTTAATGGTCCCTCACATTCAGTAGTGTGCCCTTTTTTCCTCTAAACTGCACAATGCTTAATGCCCTCCTCTCCAATGCCACTCCAGTTCTCTTTGCCTCATGACCCTCCACTTAACTTTTACATAATAATTCAGATGATCCTTTCCTCCCAGAAGTCTTCCCTCCCTGTTTGCTTCCTCCTCTTCTCCATAGAGTTAATAATCTTCTCTCTTTTCTTAGCTTTATGCTCCCATTTGTATTTTCAAACATACCATATTGCACTGAAACTTATCAGATCTCATTTGTCTCAACATCCTTGGAGTATAGCAGAGGATCTTGAATTTTAGTTTTGTACACACACACACACACACACACACACATGCCCACACAATCACCAATCCATATCAACATGGGCTCTGAATTTGTAAAACTTGAACTCATGCACTTTTACAAGATACATTTGTATTAGTTAGGTATAACTATGTAACTCTTGTCATTTAAAATAATAAACATTACTTTCTGCTCATACATAAATGGGTTGGGTAGGAGTTTGCTGTGCTCAGCTGAGGATCTCTGCTTCAAGCCTGGATCCAGCGGGACTTGGCTGCACTTGAAGGTTTGGCTCAGATGAACTCAAGATGTATTTACTCTGGGGCCCAAAATGGGCCAGAAGCTACCAAGGAGAATCTCATTCGCAAAGCATATTTCAAACGTCTCTTCTTGAATCAGGACTGCTACCTTGGCTAAGTTACATGATTGAGCCCAAGCCAAGAAGCATAAAAGTGCACATAGCCTATCATGATGTCAACTAGCTACACAGTCAAGTTCAATAGGAGTGGGTCTAGTAAGCACGGAGGTGGTGGGACAGGAGGGAATGGATTTTTAGCAATAACTGAGGAACTACAATAATACTCAAATATTGCTGTAATTTATTTTCTCCTTGAAAGCAATTTACTTACCTATATTTTCTTGTTCAAATAGTCTTAATAATCTGTACATTATTATTATACTCTTACCTCTAACAAGGAATTAAATTCCCCTCTCAGTTTCCATTACATTGTGTGCATGAAGGTGTGTGTGTGTGTGTGTGTGCATGTGCACACACTTGTACACACACATGTGAGAAAATGTGTGTGTGCTAAATCACTTAGAAGTCTAGTAATTCTGTGTCTCTCAATAGTGTGACATTACCCAATGATGTTAT
>RJWT010020013.1:7953-18254 GCA_004365215.1 Cuniculus paca | reverse complement strand
TTTGAAATTTTGTATTGTGATGCCTCCAGCCTTCCTCTTTTTGCTTAGGATTGCTTTGGCTTTTCTGGGTTTTTCATGTTTCCATATGAAATTTAGGAAGATTTTTTCTAGCTCTCTGAAGAATGTCATTGGAGTTTTTGTGTGGATTGCATTGAATCTGTAGATATTTCTGGTAATATGGTCACTTAAATGATATTAACCCTGCCAATCCTCAAGCATGAAAGGCCTTTTCAACTTCTAATGTCTTCTTCAATGTCTTTCTTCATAATTCTGCAATTTTCATTCTAGGGGTCTTTTACCTCCTTGGTAAGTTTATTCCTAGACTTTGGGGGAAAGCTATCGTGAATGAATTTGTTTTCCTGATTTCTTTCTCACCTAGTGATGTATAGAAAAGCTATTGATTTTTAAATAATGATCTTGGATTCTCTTGACTTTTATTTTTTACTTTAAAATTTTTTTTTCTTAGACTAGCTAAGAGTTTGTTGATTTTGATTACTTTAAGCAAACCAACCCAGTTTTATCAATTTTTTTCTATGGGTTTTCTGTTCTCTATGTGATTTATTTCTGTTCTTTAATTTTTTTTTCTTCCTTCTGCTAATTTTGTGTTTACTTTGTTCTTCTTTTTCAAGTTTCTTGAGGATAGAAAAAGTTTAGTAAGTCTTAGGCTATTTACTTGAGATCTTTTTTTAATGTGTGCTTTTATTGCTGTAAACTTCCATTTTCACCATTTTTTGATGCATATTTTAGAATGCTGGGTTTTCACTGTGATTTGTTTCAAAATATTTAAAAGTTTGCCTTTTGATTTCTTCTTTAAACTATTGGGATTTGATGGAAATACTTAATTTCCATATCCTTATTTGTAAATTGTGTGTATCATTTATTTCTTTCCAGTTTCAACTATTGTTGTTTAATACTAGATACGAAATAAGTTTTCTTAAAATTTGTTAAGATTTGTTTTGTAGCTTAATATATAATCAGAAATAGTCCTAGAGACTATTTATGAGAGCAGAAGACATATATTCTGTTGTTGAATGGAAACTTCCATATGTCTGTTTGGTCCATTTGTTCATGGAGGTCCAGTATTTTCTTATTAATTTACCTTCTGGTTACTGTGTCCATTTTGGAAATGAAATATTGAAGTCCTCTACTATTATTGTACTGTTACCTAGTTCTCCCTTCATGCCCATTGCTATTTGCTTTATGTCTTGAGGTGCTTCAATTTGGGTGAAGGTATATTTGCAATTGTTTATTCTCTTGATAAATTGTCCCTTTTACCATTAAATATTGATTTTTTTGTTTCCTGTGGAGTTTTTATTTGAAGATTATTTTGTCAATATAAGTGGAGCTACCAGTGTTCTCTTTTGGGTACCATTAATGTGGGACATCTTCTTCCACCCCTTCAGTTTCAGCCTATGCGTACTCTTGAAGTTTATCTGAATCTCTTGTTAACAGTACATTGCTGGTTCTTATTTTTTAAACCATTCACCTATTTCATGTCTTCTAATTGGAAAACTTAATTTGCTTATATTAAAGGTTACTTTTGATAGATAAAAATTTAGCATTGTCTATTTGTTATTTGTCTTCTGGTTGTTCTATAGTTCCTTTGTGTTTTTCTTCCTGTCTTGTTTACCTTTGTGATTTATTAATTTTCTATAGTACTAAGCTTTGTTTCCTCTGTCTTCATTGTTTGCATATCTGTGGTATGAGACTTAATCAAACATTTTATGGTTATAATACACCATTGTTAATAGATACTAACTTCTAGACTTTTACCGTCTCTCATGTATATTTCGATGTTCTCATTTACATCTTTTCATATTGTACATTTCTTAACTTATTGTAGCTTACTTATTTTGATCTGAACCTTTGTACCAGAGATATATACTTAAAGCAAAATGTGTGGACTCTGGGAAGCTCTCTCAACTAGAGTCAGAACTCTTAAAAACCTGAAACAGCCTCTGGTGGCAGAGACCATATCTATCTGTTGTGGTGATGGGGCTACTGGGATTTCCTTGTTCACCTCTTCCCAGCATGGAGGAATCCTCAGTGGGGAGTCGGGTAGTGGAGACAAAATATCCCCTTCCCTGTCGTATATGGTAACCTGAATTCCTGTGCATTGCAGGATTTCTGATGCAGTTTTGTGCTTCTCTTAGGCTCTCCTAAACTTATTTTGGCCTAAAAGCAGTTATTTAGTTGTAGTCTTGGAGGGTTTTGTGGTGAGGGAGGACAGGGAATGTTAAGAGCTTTTTATTTATTTATTTATGTGTTTATTTATTTATTTATTTATTTTTCTAAGAGCTTTTAGTTGGTCATCTTGGTGCCATCAGTTCTGGAGGCATTCATGAAATATATTAATAAAATGCTGTCCTGAAATTTATATTCTCATTAGCATATCTCTTTCATGATGGTTTGTGATAGTGTTGAATATTATAATTTTGAGATGTTTACTTTGTACATCATTGAGTTCATTTGAATTTATAGTATCATTGGTAATATGAAATCTTTAAATGCATTATATATTGTGCATCTTCTTATAAAAATCATTGACTTTCTTGTTGATTTTTCAGTTGGATGAAACCCAGCATTCTTGTGGACTAAGTATTAGGGAAAGAAATAATCTTAAGATTGAAAGGAGAGGTTTCTTTATCTGTCCTAATTTCCTCAGATTTGGGTATCTGTACACAATTTTCTCCAATTTGAATATCTGCGTATAATTTTCATCTTTAGGCTCCGACACAAGTAGCTGATGAGGCTGTTTGGATGATTTCCTAAACCTGAGATGGATCAGTAACTGTTAGTGAAGGAAAGAGATGGGCAGGTCACATAGCCAAAGCCTACTGCCTGTGACAGCAGCAATATTTATTGACTACTCACTGTGCTGATTGAATTCTTACATAAATTGTCTCATTTCATTTTCCCCAAGCTCAAAGAGGTAAATGCATTACTTTCCTCAAGAAGTAGACAAGGAACTGAGGCTAAAGTGAGTAACTTGCCTTTGGTCTTGGAGGTAGGGAGCCATAGAGCCAGTTCTTTTGCCTTCCACCCAAACTCCTAATTACATCCCAAGGCAGCAGTGGGCTAGGTCAGAAATGACGCTCACTGCTGCTTGTGCACAGCAGGCACTGTGCCCTCCTGTCCCCTTGGTTGCATGCTTGCTGCTCCAGGTAGAAGAGCAGAGGATGTACAGTCTGCAGGACAGAGGCTGTGTCAGCTTTTGGAAAGGTCCTCTGAAGGGACCTGAGATAACACAGCCCCTGGAGGGAAATGCTCTCCTGGGTTATGGGTTCTCCCTGGATAATGAATGGCTCAGTGCTTTAGAGCATTCTTCTTGTCCCTCAGAAACTCTTGGGACTCTTCCAATCTCACCAACTGTGGTGCTCACAGACTTGCACATTTTGGGGCTTAGTGCATTCAGGTTGGGACAACCTCATAAAGCGTGCTGGAATGAGGGAAAGGCTAAATCCCCCGGAGTCATGTACAAGGACTTCCACAGAAGCAATAGACTCTTTGATTATTTTTTTCCATAGCTGGTGAAAGGAATTCTGTGTTAGAGTTAAGCATGTGGTTGAACTGCTATTGAAAATATGTTAAGCCACAGAAAATAACTTGGGTTAGATATGTAGGAACACTGTCTGGTTTCTAAGCTCTTTGTAACAGCTAGTTTATCATTATTCGGCATGGGGAGTATCTGTGTTTATGGCAGATCTGAAGTATCTTTGTGTGGCCTATGAAGGGAAGCATGTTAAAAAGGACAAGCAGTGTGTACTAGGGATGCAGTGAAGAGATTATTCTTGCTCCAAGCAATGTACTGAAAGTAGCGAAGAATAAATCTTTCTTTGAGAATGTATTCACCAATCCTTTAAGCGCGTTACTTGTGTTTTCTGAATTCTCTTATAGAATCTACTTTTTCCCCCATCTCAAATGAGTTAGCTCTGCTTGAGGTCTGGACATGGCATAGATTTACTGCTCGAGTTTTGAGTCGTTTCCAGTCTCCTAATTATGCCACCTTATAAAAGCAACACTCTACCTTTGTTAGGAAATAATTGACTTGCCACTCTAATTAGCTGGGGGAAAAAGACTAGTTTTCAATGCAAACCTTTCATTTAAGTACACTTTCCAAATTCAGTTTTTATAAATATACTTCCTATGCTTATGTCCCTCCTCAGTCCTTTCTCACAGCCCCTCAAGGCCAGTCAAGGCTTACTGTGCACACTCGTGTGCTCACTCGTGTGCTCACCTCCGTTCGCCCTGGGGAGACCCTCCATACACGCTTCTGGAAATGATTTAATAGGTTTCTCCTGGTTCACCATTTGCACCACTGACCAGTGTCTAGTTTTAGTTTTCCCTTTTCCTGCTCTGTGTTTGCTCTCTCTGAGTGACACAAGAGACCTGGCTGATGGACAGAAGCCCAGTTCCCACATTAAGAATGATTTCCAGGGAGTTATTTTAGTAAACAGCTTACAGTAATTGAGTATTTATTGTGTTCTAGGCAATGGACTGAAACTCTATGTGGATCATTTCATTTAATCCCCACTGTACCCCTATGAGGTTGATATTGTTAATAGCCATATTTATAGATAATATTAAAAATCAGAGTGGGAAAGAACATTGCCTACAGGTAGCTGTAGAGGTGTTGTCAGCTGATGCTCACCATGGTTATAATCTGAACCACAATTCTGACCCCACAGCCCTGCTCCATGGGTACAGGATGGGGACTATAACAGGGCATTTTCCCCAGGCAAACATAACAGACACCACAGAGATAGTCCTCAGAAGGACAAAGAGATTCCTTGTCCCAAGCCAATATTCAACCCTGCAAAGAAGATTCTGGACATAGGATCCAGGGACACGAGTGTGTGTTGGGAGAGATCAACACTCTCCAAACCCAATTCCAGAATGAGGGTTTTGAGAATTCATGTTCTGGGTTCAGAAAGCCCCTGGCACTAGTGTGTTGCTGGCTGTTGACTTTGGAAGGGATTAGTTTTGCTTTGGAAAAATATCAGGGACATAAAATCATACCCTGGCCCTTCTGTCCACAGTAACAAGGTGACTTTTTGTTTGTTTTGTAGTTTTTCATGGAGAATGAGGTGAGGTGAATTCCAGGATCCTTAAACAATGGAGTCAGCATTCTGAGAGGGTTTAATGTGTCCTTAGGCTGCATCTCCCCAGGCGTGTTTTTGTCCCTTCTCAGGATGAGCTCCTGGATTTTTCTGCCTCTGGATGTGGAGACCAAAGGTGAGAAGAGAGCTGACATTTTAGCTAGTTTTCTTTTGGACACATCTTCCTGCTTTCCTCTCTCACTGTCTGTGAACCTTGGCCACACTGAGATTATATTATCATGTCACAAAGATGCTTCATGCCAGTAGACTGAACTTGTGTTAGTCCAAAACTGAGTAGTTATTTCTTTTCACTGAAAAAATTGAGTTGAAATATTTTAACCTGAATTAAACATATATACTTGCCCTTTATGTCACAATCGTTATATTCACTTGTCTTTTTCTTTAATAATTCACTCAGTTTTTCCTCCCAGTAACTTTCCCTGCCATTTTTGCTCTTTTTATGGTTAACATAAATGTAATGAGAATGATATTTAATCAAAATTGCGTTGAATTGATTTGCTGTGGAGTTTAGTGCAGATAGTGACAGGAAAAAAGTGTTTTAAAAAAATGCAAATTTTAAAGGCAGGATTCCTGAGCTTTGTCTTAATGCTAGCAAGGCCTCATCCTGTGCAAACCATTTCATTATTCTGTGCCTTAGTTTCCCAACTTGGAAATTAAGGCTTTTAAAAGATTTTTTTCATAATGATGCTGGGAGGATAATGTGGTAGCATTTTTGAAAGAACTCTGAACACTTAGCAGGAAAGACATTGTAATCTGTCTCCTATTATCTTGTGTTCTAAAGGGAACTAGCATAAGAAATAATTTGGGACCCCAGTGCTTTAAAAATAATTGTGTATAGTTATTCAGCTTGTCTTTTACTCTTCCTCATATATGCCTATTCTATTAGTGTCTGTGCCTGAGCCCATGAATACAGTAAAAACACTCCTGGACTGGTTGGCATGGAAACTAACCCCAGAGCATACTGGGAGCATGTTGGCAGTCTTTGGACCCAGCTGTGTGACAGGTGTAATAGTAACCCCTCCCCCTCAAAGTCACTGTGGGGCTAAGAAATGTCTAATTTGACTAGCACTAAAATAAAATAAATATAACCAAGTTGTAAATATGCTTTTATGTATTCCTTCTCTTCAAAAAAGAAAAAAAAATAGCACTAGGCAACCTTATGGTAAGAGAACTTACTTGTGTCTACTGCAAGAGATGCTTCAGGGGATGCCGTCTCAGGCTCTACCAGTACCCATTCTCTAGGAACTTTCTCTCCCCACAGAGCCGTGAACCTCAGGCAGCCATGTTTGTACAGTGGCCCACACCAACTGGATTAGAACTGAACCCCAGATTCAAGATAAACAACAGATTCTCCCTGGAATTTGGAGTTGGATGTGATGGATTTTATTCAGTCTGGACTATTTGTTTAAACTCTGCCATATCCAGGAAATATGCCAAGATTAATCTGGTAGGTTTGACTGTTAACTGTGTGTGTACCAGTATATCTGGTTGATTAACTTTTTGAACTTGTTGGTAACAAGAGTTTAGGTTTTTAAAATCTGAATTCATGCAAACTCACTAGATTATTATCTTGGACATTTCAAACAACAGTAGTGAGTGGTGCGAACCATCTTGGAGATGTATGTTCCTTCTTTCTGGACATTGGCAGCTCTCACTTATACATTAGAGCTGCAAGGGTTGTAAAAAACGACATTTAAGGGAGGGTGGTGTTTAATGATTACATTAGTCAGAATTCTGGCACACTTTTTGCATAATGTAAGAGTTTAATAAAGACACTGTTTACCCAAGAGCATGGTGTAGGGAAACCAGAAGCGCTAGTGTAATAGCTGTAGTTACTGGGCTTCTGTTTCCACCTTGGTACCTACATGGGAATGGCATGGAGTGGTTCTGAGAACCAGGAGAACATAAGAAAGAGACAGGATGGGAGAGAGAAAAATTCAAGAGCTCTGTGTGGCCAGCACTCCCAACAGAAGCAGGAGGCATCCCATGGCATCTCCACAGTCAGGCAACTGGAAGAACAGATACCCAGACTGACCTCACTTCCTTATATCCTATTCCCCAGTAATCTTCTTCTTTTCCCCATTACTTGACCCAACTGGAAACTAGTGGGCCAGAGTACTTGGTGATGCAATCCATACAACAGAACATCCTGAATAATAAAGCAGAGAGAAGGGTGTGGGGTTGATCAAAATCAGCAGCTCCCTTTCCGTCCACTTTAAGTCAGTCTCCCTTCTCCTCCTCCAGGTGAGACACTGGTGGGCACTTCTTACCAGGTCCAATCATGGGGCTCCTCGGTGGTCTCTGCCTCATCTGAGACCAGTTCTTCACCATCTCACTTGCATCTAGAATCTCAAATACACAACTTTGCTTCATTCTTCTTTTTGTTCATAGGCATTATATATTCTGCCAGGAATGCCTTTTATGGCCCTTGACCCTCTGTCAAACTTCTATTTAGTTTTCCTAACCAAAGTTTGCCTGTTTCTGCAGTTTTTTGGTCAATTATTGTAGACTTAAGCTCTTTCTTTACTGTCTTCCCAAATAATCCCCCTACTTTCCACATCACACATGTCTCAGGTCACTGTTAACCCTGGTGTTTCTCTCGCCCTCTTCCTTGAGTGTCTGTGTGTCTGCTGCACCAACTCCACTTGGTGTCTTTAACACTTTACAGACTGCCTGGCACAGACCTGATGCTTAGAAAATGCTTGATAAATGAACAGTTTCCCTGCTTTTAGTCATGTGTATCTTCTGTCTGCCTTCCACTTTTCCATGTACCCTCCAGATTAATCTTTCAAAGCACAATCTCATTGTGATCTTCTCATTCCTAGACATTTCCTGTAGTCCCCACTATTGGGGAGTGATGTTCAAGCCTCCAGTTTGTCCACAGAGCTATTCACCATGGGGTCTCTGGCTATATTTTCCCATCATCTTCTACCATTCCTTCCTGGCTTGCTTCCTGCATCTCTCATCCACATTCCAAGTCCTAAGAAATTGCCGAGCATCCTTAGCAAGTCATCTTCTCCCATATGTTGTCATAATTTGCATCTGTTCATCCTTTTTCCTGGAGCACTGCCTCCATTTCCCGTCTCTCCCAGCCACTCTTACTCTCTCCCTGCTCCCACTCTTTCCCTGCCTGTGCTTTGTCAAGCCCTTATTTTTAACAACTTAACTGACTCGGCATTTTTCTCTGTAAAAATTTCTTTAAAAGCTCTCCCTTGCAACTCAACCAAGTTAGCTTCTGTTTTACATCTATGAAAATCCTTTCACACTGTGTTGAAGAATATTTGCTTATTTATGGGTTGTCTTTCTTATCTCCAGAATCTAACACAAAACTGGCCATATGTCCATAATTGTGTCTTTACTGAAGGAGCAAGTGAAAAAGTTAATTAAACCTGTATCCTGTGGTATTTGACTATGCAAAGAACAACTCTCTTTTCTTCTTTGGTTATTGCACATGGGTCCTTCATGCCTGAGGCATACGGTGGACCAAGCCGTGTGCAACATGGCTATCAGGATACAAGTAGAAAAGTGTGTGAACTTTCGGTCAGCTGCACACTGAAAAAGGCTCTGCTATGGGCATGTGGGCTGCAGCTCCCACAGTCATCTTGGTTTGTGACTTGGAAGTCACATGCTGAGAGTGGGGCAGAAGGGAGCTGGAGAAGCTTGGGTCTGACTCAAACCATTGTTACTTTGAGATTTCCGTCATTTTCAACCAATGTAATCCTAATTAATATATCTACTTAATTACTACTACTAGTTGAGTCAAAGTCAAAAGTCATGAAAAAATAGAAAATCACATGTTTGTTTACTATTCTTGCTTCAATTTTCTTCTTTGACTTTTCAAACCAGCTTTCAGAGAGACATGGTAAAGAGCCTAAATTTAGATCATCAAGGACAGCATTATTTCTTGGTACCTTGTTCAGCTTCAAAATTCCATCTTACTATGACAACTTATTTTGAGTTGGCAGGGTCTATACTTCAGCATCATGGAAATACTCAACAGAGGTCAGTCTGTAGTACCAGAGCATTTATTTTGCTGCCAGTAGAGTAAGCTGCCTTTGCTGCCAAGAGTGGGACCAATTCAAATCTGCCTGTTTGTTTCAGCAATATTTACCAATTATTTGAATCAGTGCCTACAGATCCCTTTCTAGCACCTCTATATCAGGCTTTTATGACATAGTACATCAAAGGCATTGTCGCTTCTTTTCATTATTACTTTAATTTTTTGGTTTTAGTTCACATCTCTGTAGGAAGGAGTTGAGGAAAAGAGAATCATCGTCCACCCCATCTGGCTGAGTTCAGCGTACTCTGTGAACTGGAATTTTTGTATTAGAAAAGCTGAAGAGATTTTTTTTTATTAAAGGATTATTCTTAGAGTTTTCCACAAGGAATCAGCAGCCTGTGGTTATATTCTGCACCTATTAAAAGATGGAGTTGTAAAACTGATGTGTATGTAAGCTCTTCACGGGTTTCCATGGCAACGGTGGCAGCAATTCTGTGAATAGCTCTTCCATTCTTCCTTCAAGACTTTCAGGCTGTGAAATTTTTTTGTTTTTAAAAACAATTCTTTCTTTAAAAATAATGCATCCATTTAGATTCATTTTGAAGAGTTATTTATGAGGCGAGGTGTATTTCCAGGATGTGAGTCCAATAAATAAACAGTTTTGCTTCTAACAAGCCGTGTGACTTTGGGTAGGTCAGTTATCCTCTGTAAGCTTCAATTCCTTCATCTAAAAAATATAAACAAAGATGGCATCTTTACAGCAGGGTTGCAGGAGATGTACATGAGCTTTCTGGCACCAGAAATCTGTCTCTTCACACCTAGACACAATTACACTGGTAGAATCTGACTGATGTAACTATTTTGGAACTCTGATGGTATGTGAAAGCTTGCAGCATCCAGAGAAAGATGGAAAGGTCAATTGTGGATAGCTTTGCTAAATTTGACCTCTTAGAAGTAGGTCCCTGTTATGGTTTGTGTCTAGGTAGCCCCCCAAGCCTCAAGCCATCTTGGAGGCCCCTGAGTCTAGCATTTGTGATTGGATTGTTGTCTAGTGCTGGGATTAGTGGTGTGAGTGCTGCACCCACCCAGGGGTAAAGTTGGCATACAATATAAGGGAGGGAAGAAGGCACACTGTTTGCTCTTGCTGCTTGTAGCCACCATGAATGTCTACCCCTCAGCCA
>RJWT010020012.1:0-18160 GCA_004365215.1 Cuniculus paca | reverse complement strand
ATGTTAGGGTTTGTATATAGATGGCCCCCCCAAGCCTCACGTAATCACGGAAGCGGCTGAATCTAGCATTTGTGATTCACTCCTTGTCTAGCGCTGGGATTGGTGGTGTGAGTTCTGCACCCGCCCAGGGGTGGAGCCGACATACAATGTAAGGTCGGAATGGGGGCCTGTTTTCCTCTTTGGCGCGGTTTGCTCTTGCTGCTTGCAGCCGCCACGAACGGCTGCCCCCTTTTGCTCTGGCTGCTGCCTTGAAGTGTTGCCCCAGTGCCATGCCACCCTGCCTTGGAGCCAGCTGATTATGGACTGAAATCCACAGAAACTGTAAGCTAAATAAACCTTTTCTTCCCTAATTTTGGGTGTCAGGTGTTTGTCTCAGCAACTAGAGAAAAAGTAACTAATACAATATACAAGATTATATATTTACATGACACTTTATACGCATTTATATGCAGAAGACAATAAAAGAATACTCATGATAAAATATCTTTGGTAAAAATTCAGTGTAAAGATACAAAAGTTGTGTAGGAAAAGTTTCTCTAAATAATTATTTGTAATGGATGAATGATGGAAATAATTTCCTTTGTATTGGTGTGTAAGGCTGAAAAGCATATAGCTTTCCTTTCCACCCATGAACCCCAAAGCTAATACTTCTATAGCAAAAGGTACATTAACAAGAGAAAAGCATAGAAAATTTATTTAATCTAAATTGTACAGGACATGAGAACCTTAAAAAATTTCCAAAGAAATTGTTCATTGTATTTGTTAGATTTGAAGATGAATGGGTAACTGTGCAGAAATGGGATTGGACAAAAGGGGTATGACCTAATGGTAACAGAGTAAGAGAGAAAATCCAGCAAGCCTCTCTGTTCTTTTTCTTTTTTGCCTCCCTGTGTAATATGCTATCTTCCTAAACACAGGAAAGAGTTCTTATTATCCACTATCAAACAAGATAAGTCAGAGTTCTTTATGACCAGCTCTTCAACAGAAAGACAAGGGAAGGTTAAAACAATACTTCGAGGTCTTATTGTTAGCTTTGGGGAAAAGGAGTTCTGGTTTCTCTGACCTACCCTTAGGAAAAAGGAATTCTATTTTTTCTTATCTGCTTTGAGGGAGAGATAGGAGCAGAAAAAAAATAAAAAAAGATAAAAAAAGACATTGTTTCCAATCACTTTCCAACGTAATTTATTTCAAAATAATCAGCTTGCCAAAGTGTTCACAGTTTGGGTAGTGTTTTGGGGCTCCAAAAGGTGATAATGACACTGAGGAGTACATACAGACATAAACCTAATATTTGAGAAATGATCAATAGTTTCACTGTTTGCAAATAGAATTTGGGAAGTATGGCATTGGACCAAAAGATAGAAAAGTTTGCATTTGAAGCATTAGATGGAAAAGGATCTGCAGCAGAAACTTGAGCTAAGAATCTACTGCAATGAAGTTCAGAAGGGAGGAGAATCTTAAATAGGGTTCAAATGTATAATCTCAACTATTTCTTCATATTTTAAATATATGGCTCTGGATATCTGTGAAAATGAAAAACTCTGGAATTCTAGAAACTAAAGTTTACAACACCCAAAGGAGTGCATAATGAAGGAAAGCTCAATAAATTTACCTATAAGCCAATGAAAAAAATAAATTAGAATGAAGAAACAGTTCTTTGATATTCAACTTATCCTGATCCCACTTCCTACTTCACGACAAAGTGGATACCTGGGCTGTAACCATAACATTCCAGATAAAGGTTCTGGTGCCAAAGTTGGACAGGGAGCCACATTTGCCAAGAACTGTCTTGTGTGTTTTGGTCTATGTACTGACTCCACAGAGGATGCCAAACACCCTTGAATTTGGCCTCCCTTAGACACTTCCAGTGCTGAGGCAGCTGTTAAGCAAACATTTGTCTAAACATTTTCAAGACACATGCATTAATCCTTATTGATTTGGGCAGTGGACATGTAAAGGAAAGACAATAAACTAAAAGTTTGAAAGGGAAGTTACAGTGTGTAATGCTTTAGAGAATAAGCTTTGGAAAAATCTCCAAAATTTCTAGGTCCTTTGGGGCCTAGAAAGTCATGTACATATGTACACATGCTCAGGAAGTGCCTGAAAAATGCTCCAGGTGCCTACCACAAGCTGGCATCCATGTTTGTGCAAACAGGAAGTAGATGCTTAGAATTCCAAACTACCTAGCTGTGGCTTAAAGTCATGCCTTAACATATAGATCTTTGGGTATTAGAAGATATTTTCAGTTTCAGTATTGAAGGGTATTTCTGCCCAACCTCTAGCTGACTGGTTAGCTAAAGAAAAAGAGACTTCTCAGCCACACAAGACAAAAAATATAGACATTACAAAATTAGTTTAAAAAAATCTTACCAAACAAACAACACCATCTGTGGGAAATGTAGCTACCACAAGCCCTGGAAAGGAGAGAGAGAATCTGTTTTCCAAGTTTGGTATCACAAAATATATAAAATGTTCAGTTTTCAGCAAAATATCATGAGAAATGAAAAAAAACATGTGAAGTAGATTTCTACACATAAAAAAGAGAAATCAGTAGAAACTATTCCCAAAGAAGGGCAGACATCGAACTTACCAAAGGGAGAAGTTAAATCAACTAATTTAAACATTCACTAACATTAAAGGAAACATGCAAAAAACTAAAAGAAGACATGAGACAATTATCTGCCAAATAAAAATGAATAAAGAGACATACATTATAAAAAGATATTAAGCAGAAACTCAAGATGTAAAAATCACAACTAAAATGTAAAAAAAAAAAGTACTAGTGAGTGTCAATAGAAGATTTAAGTAGACAGAAAAGATAATGAACAAAACCTAAAGATGGGGCAATTAGAAATATTTGATCTGAAAATAAAAAGGGAAAAATTGAAACAAAAAGAATGGAGATTTTAAAATCCTGTAGAACACCATAAAGAGTAAAACATTTGAAGAGCAGTTTCAGCAAGGGAGAAGTGGACACAGTGGCATAAAGAATATTTGAATACGTAATGGCTAAAAGCTTCCTAAATTTGATGAAAACATTAGTCTTTACATCCAAAACACTCAATGACCCAAAAGCAGAATAAACTCAAAGTAATGTGCCCCAGACACAATCAAACTGTTAAAGGACAGAGACATTAAGAGAGAAAAAATAGGTCATATGCAAGAGATTCATAAAACAATAATGGATATATCTTTGACTTATCTAAATTTCCAGCGCAACTACTTTTGCCCTATGGGGCCATTATTAGGTTGAATAAGGGCTACTTAAGCACAAACACTGTGATGGTATTACAATTGATCTGATAAACAAGATGGTCACCAAGTGATTCAGAAGTATTACATACTGCAAGATTATGTCAGAGTAAGGAATGATTCACACGTTAGGCAGAATGGAACATGAGTAGGAACGTGATCTTACTCAAAATGATATCCAATTTAAAACATAATTTTTATTTATTTCTGAAATTTTCATGTAACAGTTTCACAATGTGGTAAACTGTGGGTAATCAAAACCATAAAAATTAAAACCCTGGGAAGTAGGTAGGGAGTACTGTGATTGCATACATAGATTGTGTGTGTGTGTGTGTGTGTGTGTGTGTCCATACATTTTTTAATCTTAGTAAGGATCTGATCTAAACTTTGTTTTGTTTGAACTTCTTAAGCTTGTTTTTGTGTTATGCTCATTTTGCTGCATTTTCTTATGCCCAAAATAGTATATGTACAGCATAATTTCTCTATTTCTAATACATTCCCTTGTTTGTGGACAATGATCTGCCACTGTTTTCCCTTGAGAAATAATTCTGAAATTAGTAATGTATCAATGTCCCTTCCTGACATTTGAAATTTTTTTCTCTGGAAAAGTTGGCAAATGTGTTTATTTGATAGGATATAAAAATACTAATGTCTTTACATTCTATCAGACTGATTTCCTGATGGCTTCTAACACTGTTCTTTGCCAGCAGTGCCCAGAATGTTCTATTTTTCATCTTAATTACTCTTTCCTTAAGTCCTTTAATAGTTTTAAAAAACTCTATTAATTTGCCTTTCTCAGATTTCTATCATATTTTAGATGGTCCTTTAATCTTACCTGTATATGACTATTCACATCATTTATCATATACAATTGCTTGTGTGTATGTGTATTTTACTGTTGTGTGCAAGTTATTTGTATATTCTATGTGTCAATTTCTTGGCAAATTCAGTGAGACATATTTTCTTTCAATTTGTCAACTAGCAGAGGATTATTTGTTAAATACAAATCCTTAATTTTAATGTAGTTAAACTTAATCTCTGAAGTGAATAATTCTTACTTTTGCTCAGCCAAAAAATTTTTTGACATATATTGAATATTACTATGTTGGATCTAGTTATTAATTCTTTTATTCATTCTTTTAAAGACTCTTTTTGCAACATTCTGAAAACTATTCACTTTACTTCATTCTGGAAATTTCTCAGTAATTTTTTCTACTCATATCTATTTTCTCTGTTCTTTATTATTGTGATATTATTTTGTTCTATCTTTCCAAAATTTATCTTTTTATTTTGATGTTTTTATTTCTCTGTTACAGTTAATATTTTTTCAGTTTCATCTTACAATCTGCTAATTCTTTAAGTGAATATAATGAGCTGACCATTATTCTTACCCATGTTTTTCAATTTCAAAGAATAGGTATTCATTTTAAAAATATATCTTCCCATTTTTTATGCCATCCTGTTCTTATTATATGAATTCTATTTTTTCCTGTCTTTTTGAACATTCTTAAGCACACTCATTTTAAAGGTTCCAATATTATATTCCTCTGTACTTTTCTTGGTGAATATAATTCCAGGCTATTTGAAATTACAGGACTTCTGCTATATTGTTTGACATAAAAGAAAGATTTTTTTCCATATAGTTCAGTTCATCATGTTAACTAGCAATTTCAGAACATTTTATGTAGGAGAAGTTTTATCAGTTTACTCACCTTGAAGTTAATGTGGACTGAGAACTTTGCTGTCCTTTAATCCTATAAAATGAATTAAACTTCAAACTAATAAACAATTTATTTAAAGTGAGTTTTTCTAAGTAAATAAAAAATCTTTTGTGTCTCCTGTCATCATTTCTCTATCATATATCCATAGAATAGCCACAGATAATTATTGAATGTGCAACTTATGAGTTGTTTTCTATGCAAATAAACAGAAATAAAAATATGGAAGACTTACCAGCCCCTTTTCTTTAGGTATGAGTTATATAATGTATGTATATGTTTGCAATTACTGTTCAACTTATTAAAGTATTGAAATTTTGGTAAAAGTTGTACAACATATATGCTAAGAAACTTCTTTTAGTAAAAATGATACTCTTCCACTTACTGTTATTTCCTTTTTTCTAACCCAAGTACAATTTTTAAATACTATCTCCCACAAAGTAGGAAAAAATTGTATTATTTTGCATTAATTGATATCTTCTGACAGATTTTTAATATAGATCCAAGTTTTCCTTCATTTAGTTTCAAAGCTGATAATTAAGTAAAAAACCACTGAGATCAGTACTAGAGATGAGACCAGGAGATTTTTTTATCTATTTCAGTATCTCTGATGTTGAAGATACCTTCTCTCCAAATCAAAAATTTAAAGATGAAGATAAGTCATGCAACTTTCTGACCTTTTCTATGAAACAACCCATGTAACCAAATTACAATCTGCTATATAAGAAATTAACTCATTATTCTGCATATACTTTGATTCTTTTTTAACAACCCTTGTTTTCATTACATATCTCCAATCAGTGTCACTTTAATGTACTTTAAAGTTACCTCTACTTAGAAGACCTTGCTGTGCTTTACACATAGAAATGAATTAAAACTGTTTTCAACAGAGAACTTTAAATGTAAAAGTTTTCTTTAATGAATATTCTTAGATGTGATATCTCTGGTAGTTCCATGAGAGAAGAAATTGCATAAAGTACCATTAGGGTAAAAAATCAAATTGAATTAACATCTGTCCTTTTGAAACACTGATCTTAAGTGCTAGAGTTTCAAACATCTAGTTTTAGAGCCACCTCTGCATGCTGCTGCTGCTATCGGAAAGCTTGCTTCCTGCTGGCAGCCAGTGAGGAAGGGAGATGCAGCCAGACATGCCCTGTGCACACATAAGCCACCACTGGAGACCCTTGCTTCCTTCAGACAGGCAGCGCCCACTAGGAGGATCAGACAAACACACCCCTGTGTGTCTGCCACCATCAGGGGAGTCCTGATATAGACATGCAGGCTACGAGAAGAAGCAGCCCTGCCACCACACACCCCTGACCATCAGGAAAGCCTCAGTGTAGCTGCATGGGTCTGGAGAAGTCTGCCCCACACCATGCTACCTCCCTGCAAACCTGGGTGCCTGTCTCATTCTCCTATATCACTGAGGGGCAGCCAACGTGGGAAGTGCCTAGGACCACAACTGGCTTGTTGGGATGAACCCAGAAGAATGTCATGACAAAGGAGCAAAAAGCAATCTCAGATCTCCAGTCCACAAAAAACAAGTCTGGAAAAAATAGTCATGGAAGAAAATGAAAGTCACAGACCTGAAATCTCCAAGAGGATAGCAACTGAAGTAAACAAAAACCTTCATGAGACTGTAAAAGTAATCAGATTAGAAATAATGTCTCAGGTAAAAGAAGAAATCACAACCATAATGAAAGAATTGCTGAGCATATCTAAAGAAGACATAGATAAAAAAATAAAGAGGAGCATAGGAAAATGATGGAAACCTTGAATGAACAGTATAGAAAGGAATTACAATGCATGAAACAGATTCAAAGAGATATCCAGGAAATTAAAAATCAATCAAAAGCTGGCAAAACTGCTTCAAAGAGACTGAATAGACTTCCAGACCTTGAAGACGGGATCACAGCTAGTGATCATGAAAGGAAAGATCTCTTAAAAATAACAAGGAACCAGGAAATAACAATTCAACAGCTGCAAGATGAAGCAAAGAAAAATAATTTAAGAGGGATAAATATCTGCAAAGAAGTAGGTTTAGCACAAATGAAAAAAAAAAATACATCCCTAGCACAAAAAACTTAAGGACTAAGTGGGACTCAAAAAGCACAATAAATATTATGAAAGTGATAGGGGAGGGAATATCTTAAAGGGGAAAGTGGTAATCACTGTTAATTTCCTATTATCTTGTTTTGAATTCTTGTATCATTTTCATAATTTTTTTTAGGTTTGGTTTTATTCTGTCTTGTTTTGTTAGATTTTACTGTGTCTGATGGTATGGTCAGCTATTTTGAAGATAATGGCATGTATTGTGGTAAGCATTGTTGATTCCTATTATCTTGTTTTGAAGTACTGTAATCCTTTCACTCTTTTGTTTTGATTGGTTTTGTTCTGTTTTGTTTTGTTTGATTTTATTATATGTGATGGTATGGACAGCTATTTTTAAAAAAAGGAGAGACATTATGGTAACCATTGTGGATTGTCTTGTTTTGAAGTCCTGTATCACTTGCATTGTTCTGTTCTGATTTGCTCTATTCTGTTGTATTTTTTTTGTTTTGTTTTATTCTCTTTAAAATAAAAAAAAAACTTTTTTAAATCTAGTTCTGACCAGAACTTTTTGTTACCCTGAGAATTACAGAAACTCACCATGGAGATGGTGGATCCTAGATAGCTAGAAATGAGTCATTGCAATATATAAATTTCAAGGGATCTCAAGATGTTAAACTCAGTTTTTCTGGTAAAACAAGAATCATGTAAACCCATTTAAAATAGCATCATTTCTCTACATGGAAATTTCTATTCCAATAATGAATATAAGTGAAACCCAGTTGGAGCTTTTTCTCCAAGTACATTCATGCACAGCAGCGTTCACATAGCTACTCTGAACTTTTAAGTTCTCAAAAGAAGCCATACTTACTCTGAAGAACATGCAGGCCATTTAAACTAGATGGATTAGTGCACTGTAATTAGGAAGAGATGAAATATTGCAGACCTTAGAGTACATTTAATCCCTTTTACTAGATTTTAACTACCAGTCTGTGTATCAGGCCTAATATCTTCATGATTAGCAGTTAACTCTTAGAATAAGAAGCTAAGATTGATGCTATAACACATGGGATGAGGAGGGTATGGAGACCAGCTGAGGCCACTGAGCTTGTGTAACGGCAACATAGCATGGAATCTATTGTGCCTGGGTGCAGGCAGACAGAAAGTGGAAAGACCCTCTGTGGGGACAAAGAGGAGTGTGCCCTTTTGGAGATGGAAAGAAGGTAGGGAACATTAGATGGGAAGATTTTAATAAACATCTGTGTTCAAAGTTCTCTGGCAGTCTTGTATCTCAGTGGGCAAAGTCCTTGAAGGTCAGGTATAAATTTTTGTGTCTTCAGATGTCCCAGAACCTGCAAAATTCCTTGCCCTATCTTATCTCCTTCATGAAAATCCTCCTGTGCTTGCCTGTGACTTCGGTACTGAGCTGAGTTCCCTGCTTGAGAGCAGTGCTTCTGTTGGCAGGGACTGGGAGAGGTAGGTCTGATTGGAGCCTTACAGACACACCCTGGCCTCTACCAATGCTGTAGCTAAGAATGCTGTAACATCTAAAATGTAGTGGAGAGATTTCTGTATGTTGCTGTAGTATGTCTACTTGATGTTCCCAACAACGTCATTGCTAAACATATTGGTTCATGATTTTCTTTTGTTCTGTGACTGAAAAAGCTATAGCCTCTTTTTTTTTTTAAACTAAGAATTGAACTCATGACTTTGCATTTTCCAGGCAGGTGCTGTGCCACTGAGCCATATTCCCAGTCCTATTTAGCATCTTCTGTGGTAGAGCATCCCATTCAAAATAATTTGAATCTGTGTTCCTGAGTTATCATCATTCATAACAGGATAAAGTATTTTCTTCTTTCATGTAGAGTTGTCATTTTATGTCACCACTACAGACAACGAATACAAAAATTGTTTTAATACTTATTTATAACAACAACAAAAAACACCAAAACATTTTCACCAATGCAATCTACATCTTTGAGTCAAGAAACAATTTTTGGGCTGGAGATGTGGCTCAGTGATAGTGTAAATTGCCTGGCATGCACAAGTTCCTGGATTCAATCCCCAGCACAATAATAATAATAACAATAATAATAATTTTAAAAGAGAAACTAGAGACTGAGGTAGGATGGAAGAAATAAAATAGGTAAAAAGGAGGACAAGAAAGTTGAAAATTAAATGTACTTCTGAGAAAAACTGCAGCTTCAGGACATAGAAAGTTATTCAAGCCTTTACCCCTCTCAGGAAAACACTAAAAAAAGTCCTAGGGGTCTTAAAGACACAATAAACCTGTAAATCAAGGCCTGAACATCTGCTTTTTGCAGTAGATTATCCTTTCTTCCACAGACCTTCAGCCAAAAGAAACAGCAATATTGGTGGGCAGCATATCTCAACTTCAAACATATTTAAGTGATTTACATTGTAACACAGCCCACTAGATGAGTAACCTGACAGATAGTAGGAATACATACCCTATATTAACCATCTCAGAGTCTCCACAGAGTCCCCACAAGAGTATCCAACTCCAGATTACTTATCTCTCTTTATGGCCCACATTCTATTTATTTGAGTGTGTGCTTTTAAATTTCTGCCTAATAAATCCCTTTGTGCCTCTTAGTGATGGGTCCTGAAAAATCTTTTTCTGCAGCATAAATCAGCAAACCTGAGATTTAATTCTACAGGCAAGGTGGGCTTACGTTCCTAATATCAGTAGATACTTCCTCTGACCCTATCCAAGGACATTTTCTATTGGCAAACAAATGGCAGTAGGTAAAAGAGACACTGGGACCAGTACTTCAGTAAGGTTTTTCATTTTCTTCCTTTTTCATTTCCCCCAATTGAAGTGTTATTTATTTTTCCCTCTGTCTCTCTCAACCTATTTGTGTGATTTTGATATAATTTTACTATGATAGTTAACTCTGTCTAACATTACACAGTTCAGTATTGTCATTGTAATGATTAAAGATTGGACATTGGTGACCCGTAAAGTACAATTGTAAACAAGTGCATTCTTCTTAGAAAGGCACTTTATTATAAAAAGCAGCAAACTTAGATTGGAATTTATTTATGTCTTTTAATATTTTGTAATTGTATAAAGATAACTGATTGATAAATTATTTCATACTACAATGGGATTGAAAATGTTCCTTTAGTGATAACAGCAAAATCCTATTGTTTCTAGTATAATAATGCCATCATAATTGTTATGTTAAAATATGATATTTGCTCATGATTTTAAAATGTTCTTGTAAAACTTTGTAACTCCTACCTGACAGCATTCTACAAAAAAATTAACATAGGGGAAATATAACTCCCAGCCTCCTAGATGTCAGATGGGCTGAGTTCACGTCCCCCAAAAGTGAAGAATGAATTCTAAGGAACAATGGAGGTTAACAGTAGGAAAGATTTATTTAGAAATACTCCCTGAGAGACAGGAGGGGGTTCCAGAAGTGAATTACCACTGAAACCCTTTGTCAGGAGTAATTTATACAGCAAAGTCACAATGTGGTACAAAGTAGGTCAAATTGTAATTAATCCATAGGATTATAAGTATAGCTGCTTAGCCAATTTTGTCCAATAGAGAAGTGGGTCACATAGCAAAAGTACATGGAAAGAACAAAGACATTTGGGAAAAGGATAGGTCTGATTGCTCTGGTCACCAATTGGATAACTGATGCCTTTCTGTATGTTCTAGACCAGGTGGTGCTAATTACAGTGTTACAGCTTATCCCCTAGGGAGGCATGTAGGCCTGGCCACTGCATCTTTTTCTTGAGGCCTGCTCTGCTTCAGATACGCTTCCAGCCACAATTCTGATGTCTTCTTTTTGTTGTTCTTGCTGACTTCTTTGAGAGCCCAATACCCTCTAACTGTATATTAATTTCTATCTCATTTAGCAGCCTATAGTAAGATGGTTTCCAAATGACAGCCTGAGCAGTATGTTACGATGACTGCAGGCCATCACCTACGAGGCAGGTAAAATATGACACTGATTGCTAATAGTAATGTTGACTATGATTAGCATGAGAGGTAGCTGTTCTCTAGTCATACTTTATGTTAAAAAAGAAATGGATAGTAATTAAGGTTAAAGCTTACTGTTCCCACCTGGGGACTGCTGCAACTGACTTTCTGGGTGTTCAACAATAGTTTAAAAACCAAAGCTAAGAAAGACAACTGCTCTGAGAGAAGTCAGTATCTTGCCCCTTACCCTTCTAGGTCAGGCAGGACTCAGGCTTGATAGGATACCTCTAAAAGATCCTACACCTCTGGTGAGTTGCCCAACCTTCTAAGATTGCTGGACTCCAGAGGACAGGAGTCAGCCAGTGTGCAGTGTGCTATAAGGAGGGTCACAAAAGAGGGAAATGCCCCCATGCTTCAAAATGAAACCATATGATTAAACAAAGAACACAACCCACCCTTGCAGACAACACAACTAGAAGAAAAACCTAAAGGAGCTAAGAAGGCCCTCACATGGCTCCAAAAATAACTCTGAAGGACTCGTAACTGACCTTGACAAATAAAAAAAGTAAATTGATTCTGCTTAACATAGGCTTTACTTTGACTTTGTCTTAAGCACTTAGCAAAAAAGTATAATAATAATAAATAGGAATAGTATAATGGAAAACCAAATCAAACCAAACAAAAAACTAGGATAGATATAAAAAAGAGACTCCAAACAATACACCAGCCCATACTGGCAATAACCAGCTTCATTTATAACATTTTAACCTACAACTGTAAAAAGTCGTCATTCCCAGTTCCTCCAGCACAGTGGTGGTAAATGTATGTATAGCACAAGTGCCACAGCTGGCTATATGCTATCACTGAAAGCACTAAAAGGTTCATCATCACTACTTTAGCTTTTCTAAAAAATGTCCTCAGCCTCTCATAGTGTATTCTCATCACATTATTCTAATGTTTTGTTTTGTTGTACCGGGAATCAAACTCATGTCCTCATGCTTGCCTGACAGGTGCTATGTCACTGAACTACATCTCTGGCTATTTTAATGTATTTTCAGAGTACCCCTCAGTTAAAAATTAAGCCTTTGGTATAAATGTACCTAAAAAATAAGAATGGCAATATAAATATTCTAGCTACTAAGCTTTATTATCTTTGTGGTGTAAACTAGCTTTACATGTTTATATTATCTGGATCCAGTTACTAAAAAAGCCTTTCAGGCCTACAAAATAGGGAACAGACCTAAGTTCTAAACTGTACAGAAAAATAATAATAATTATAATGGCCCAGTGGTCATAAAATCATAGATTTTTTTGTCTAGTGTGTTCATTTCCCACCGTTACAATTAAATAAAGAAAACATCAGTTTTTTTTCACAAAAAAAAAAAAACAGAGTCTATATGCTTTTGAGTCCTGTGTGTTGTACTTGGGTTACATCTCAGGATAAATAGAGATTAACAGAGGTGTAGCTTCAGTGGTGGGCTGTGCACAAGCTGATCATGTGCTCGGACATCTCCACTTAGTCCCGAGTCTCTGGAACATCATGAGTGACTTGGTAGGACTCCTCCTAGCCTTCCCAACCAATTGGGGAGGTTTTGAACAGCTCAGGAGTCCAGCCTGGGACCCTCCTGACAACTCCAAGCAAAGGCACAGCTTTGGCAGTGGGCCACATGAGAGCTGAAGGTGTGCACAGTGAATTTAACCTAGCAACCCAGCCTCGGGACGCCATGAGCAATCTTGTGGGACCCTGCCCAGCAACCTCAAGCAACCGGAGAGCCTTGCCTTACAAAGTGGGGCATGCTGAAGGTCCAGCTAGCATACTCCCCCAACTAAGGGAGCCTTCTAGTGCACATAGGGATCCAGTAAGGCCTGGCTAATGACCCCCTGTGAGCTGGGGAAACTTCATGCAGTGAAGACAACCATACTCAACCCGGGAAACAACTGAGACTTTGCATTCACCAGACTCAGGGGAATACAGGAAAATGCCAAAATGAAAGGGCAAATCCAATCTCACACATCCAGCCCATCCCAAACAACCCTAAGAGACAGGGATATAGAAGAAAGTATAAGCCACACACCTGAAACTTCTGAAATGATAGCAATTGAGGTAAAGAAACAACTCCATGAAGCTGTAAAGGAACTTAGATTAGAAATAATCTCATGGGTAAAACAAGAAATGATAAATATAATGAAAGAAATGCTGAACACTTCTAAAGAAGACATAATTAAAAAAATAGAGAAGCACTGCAAAATGATGGAAACTTTGAATGAACAATACAAAAAAGAAATAGAATGCATGAAGTAAATTCAAAGAGATATACAGGAAATGAAAAATTCCATCAAAAGCAGCAAAGCTGCCTCAGTGAATGTGAAGATAGACTCTCAGACCTCAAAGACAAGATGGCAACTAATGAACGAGAAAGGAAAGATCCTTTAGAAATAACAAGGAATCAGGAAATAACAATTCAACAGTTGCAAGATGATGCAAAGAAAGACAACATAAGACTGATAGGTGTGAACAAAAAGAAAGGGACAACACAAAGGATATAAAAAGACTATTTACAGAAATAATAGCCAAAAATTTCCCAAACATGAGAAAGGAAACTGACATACAGATAAGTGAAGCATACAGAACTCAAATTAGCCATAACCAAAATAAATCTACACCCAGACATATAATAATCAGCATGCCAGAAATTCAACATAAGAGCAGAATATTAAAAACTGTTAGAGAAAAGAAAGGAATCATCTATAAAGGAAAGCCCATCATAATCACAGCAGACTTCTCAACACAAACAATGAAGTCAAGAAGAACATGGAGTCAAGTATTTCAAATCCTAAAGGAAGATGACCTCCAACCCAGACTGATGTGCCCTGCAAAACTATCCTTCTAAATTGATGGAGAAATAAGATACTTCCATGACAAAGAGCAGCTGAAGAACTTCATGACCTCCAAACCAACCCTGTAAAGAATACTGAAAGATATTGTAGATAGAAATGAAAATAGCTATGACTTCAAGAAGACCAACAGAAAAAAACCACCAAGCAGGTCATACAATTAAAAAGAGGGAAAAGGTAAAGAAACCACTACAGAAAGATACCATGACAAAAATAAGCCAATATATATCAGTTATAACAATTAATGTAAGTGGCCTCAATTCACCAATCAAAAGAAACAGAGTGGCAGAATGGTTCAAGAAACAACATCTAACCATATGCTGTCTACAAGAAAACCATCTAACCTAAAAGGAAATTCACAGACTGAAAGTCAAAGGATGGAAAACAATAGTCCATGCAATATGAACCCCCCCACCACAAAAAAAAAAACCAGGAGGAAAAAAAAAGCAGGGGTAGCTATTTTGTTCACAGAGAGTATGAACTGCAAACCAAGAATGGTCAAAAGAGATAAAGAAGGTTGCTACATACTGGTTAGAGGGAAACTCCAAAAGGAAGAAATAACAATCTTAAAAATATATGCACCAAATATGGGAACACCCAGCTTTATAAAACAAATATTAGTGCTTGGAAAGAAACGGTTAACATTCATAAGATTAGATCAATTATGCATGCCTGTATCTGGTAATCTGAGTAACTCCTTTGAAGAAAACAATACAAAACAACAGCCTTTGTTATGTTCCTACCACCTTGTTTGGAAAGTCTATATTGTTATTGTTTTGGACTGTCTGTTACTATTATTTATTTGTCTTTTTCTTTTCTCTTCTCTTCCTCTTCTCTTCCTCTTTTCTCTTTCCTCTTCTCTTCTCTTCTCCTCTTCTCTCCTCTTCTCTTCTCTTCTCTTCTCTTCTCTTCTCTTCTCTTCTCTTCTCTTCTCTTCTCTTCTCTTCTTTTCTTGTTTTTCTTGTGTTTGGTTTTGTTATCCTGCCTAACACAGAAAGGACAGATGAATGGGTGTAGGCTGATAGAGGCCTAAAACTACTCCTAAAGAGTTTACAAGAACTGATTTTATTTAAGGTGATGGTATGAACAACTACTGTAAAGAAGATGAGACATTATTGTAGCCATTGCTGATTTACCAATATTATGTTTGGAAATACAATGCTTCTATTCTTTGATTTGATCAATTTTAGTAAGCTCTCTATTATTGATTGTGGTATATAGAAAGGTATGGACAGCTATCTTGAAGACAGTGAGAGACATTATGGTTGCCATGGGTGATTCCTTACTGTCTTTTTAAAGGCCTGTGGTGCTTTCATTCTTTTGTTTTGATTGGTGTTATACTATTCGGTTTTGTTTGAGTTTGTTGCATGTGAAGGTATGAACAACTAGTTCAAAGAAAACAAGAGACACGATGGTAGCCATTGATTCCCTGTTGTTTTGGAGTCCTGTACTGCTTACATTGTTCTGATCTGCTTTGTTTTGTTCTACTCTGTTTTGTTTTGTTCTGTTTTATTCTCTACAAAATAAAAAAAAATAGAGATTAACATTAAAGATAAAAGGCTTCTGTCAAACGCTACCTATTCTTTCTGACTTTTACAACTTTTTGAGTTACTATTCATCAATATGCCACTTTTAGATTTTAGCTCCTGCTTTTTAAATCTTGCAAAATCAAGCTTAAGTATCAATAACTTGCTAATTTTCTTGACTTTTCCAGACTATCAAAAAATGATGGTTCATCGAATGATAACACCCATTTTCCTTTGTCTCCTTTAGATCATTTAGGGTGAAATGATTAATCCCTGGTTAGGGAAGAGCCACACCCCCCACCTCAGCCTGAAGCAGTTATAAGAAGGCAGAAGCTCAGACTTCCAGAATTGCTTCAGAATAAGCGACAAAAATCTGCAGGGAGAGGGAGGAATAAGGTATCTACAAATGAAGATAAGTAGAAAAGAGGCAAAGAAAATCAGATTTTAAAAGTTATATTTTTAAGAAAAACAGCCACTTCAGGACACAGGAAGTTATTCAAGCCTTTATCCCTTCCAGAAAACACATACACACACACGCACATACACACACACACACACACACACACCCACCTAGATATCTTAAAGACCGAATAAGTCCACAGATTAGGACATAGGCCTGTGTATTTTCCCTGTAAATTGTCTTTCCACCCATACACTTTCATCTGCAAGGAACCAAGAATATTAGTGGGCAGCAGATCTCAATCTCAAATACGTAGAATTGGTTTGCACGCCAACATAGCCCATCAGATGTATAACCTGACAGATAGTAGGAAAGTACCCTAGATTACTCTTTGTGAAGGCATCACTAAAACTCCATAAATAAACCCAACCCTGGATTAATGATATAGGGAAGTGAATGTAACTCCCAACCTACTAGATGTCAGATATGCCAAGTTTGTGTTCCCCTAAAACTGATGAATGAAATCTAAAGAACCATGGAGGTTAAGAGTAGAAAATAGAGCAAGAGAGACAGAGAAGAGAGAGAGAGCTCCTGAGATACAGGTGGGGACCCAAACGGTGAGTTGCTGTGGACCTCACTTTATAGAGCAGCAAAATCACGAGTTGGGTACAATGTGGGACAAAATTATGATCAACCAATCAGATGACGAGTTTAGCTGCTTAGATAATATTGATCCAATGGAAAGCAGTTCACATAGCAAGTTTATGTGCAAAGAACAAGGATCTCTTTAGAAAGAGAACCAGGGCTTTCTGGTCACGCATGGGGCAACTGTTGTTAATGTGAATTTATGATTTTTCTTTCAGGGAAGCACGTAGGCCTGGTCATTTTGTCTTTATCTTGAGGCCTGGTCTCCAACGAATATGCCTCCTAGCTACAGTTGAAATGTGCTTTCATCCTCTGTATTAACTCTCCTCCTTCCCCACTCTTACCCACCACCCCAACCCTAAGAGCTAGCCTTGTCTGACTGCCTATAATGTTTTTACCTAGTTTAGCTGTCTAGAATAATAAGGCATTTAACCCTGTCAAGTGGTCAGTGATTATTAACAATATCTAACAAACTATCATATATATATATGTATTTTTTTTGTAACAGGATCAAACTCTCAATCTCGCACTTACCAGGCAGACTCTTACGCCTCTGAGCTAAATCCCCAGCTCAAACTATCTTATATTTCAGTGTGCCATTTGAGAACTAAGCCTGTAATATTAGCTTTATATACAGTTTCAACTAATCTGAGTAATGACTCATCATGCAGGGATACTGTTATACCCATTTTATGGTTAAACACATTGAATTTTACTATGTAAACAGGCCATTATTTGTACAAGTACAGCCAATGACACATATTCTATTACAGAAATTGAAAGATTATTTCATAAAAGTGATAATGGGCATAGTGTGATTCCCTTCCATTCATTGCTAATGAATAATAAAGGGAATACATTTCAATTTCTGTTTTAATGTTTGATTTAAAATGGCTATAATGTTCTCCCTTAGCTTGACTAAACTTTATGCAGACTTTCTTCCTGACTACATGCTCTAACCACTTTTTTTCTTAGGATACTAACTAGAAGTTTTTCAATTGTAAATTCTCTCCATGTTTCTTTGCGACCTCAGCATTTTTCAAGTTTTTCACTAGTTTTACAGTCCAATAGTGTCTTTCTCAAGCATCTGGGAGCCATCCTTTGAAATGTAACCATGAAAACAGAGAATGTCCTTACCCTCCAATTTCAGCAGGAGAGCTGGAGCCTCATTTCATCAGTATCCATTAGCAAACAGAGATGGTTCAATCACACTGACCCGCCTCCTCCTCTCCAAATCCTCTAGGACTTTTGCACTAACTCCTGTGCTTAAAACACTCCAGTGTTTTGTTTCAGCTGTTTAAACTCAGTCCCCTACTGCAATTGCCTTGAACAAAATCTTCCTTGCCTATTTAGCTTGCCCAGTGCAATTTTTCTTTGACACATCATATCCGTAACTTAAAATTGAATGCTGCAGTTGCCAATGTCTGTTAACAATTTAAAAAGCTCAGGAGTAAAAATGACCTCTAGTTTCTAATTATTTATTTATAATTTGACTGGAATTTGCACTCCAAACATGCAATTTAATTCTACTTGACCCATTTAAGCAAGTTTGGAAAAGAAATATTGATATTAGAGTTTTTCAGATATTTTATAAACCTTTTATAAAATTAGAAGCAGTGTCTTCTCAAAATTCCTGCTTTGCAGGATAAAAGATAGATAATATGAAATAAATAAGTAATTATTTTGCAAATGGGAGGGACAACTAGAGATGCAGAGA
>RJWT010020011.1:0-18162 GCA_004365215.1 Cuniculus paca | reverse complement strand
ATAAACTATCAGTAGTTATTAAAAATGCCAGAATCATTTTTCTGTTTTCTATCACATACATATCATTATCCAGGTTTTCTTTACTAGCCACAATTAAATCATGAATAACGGTTTCTCTTCATTGCTTTTCTACCTACTGAGAGATGAAGTTGTCAGCCAGTCCAGGCAAGAATTCATCAGATGTTCTCCAAGAGACTTCCAGCAGATGTCCTGCTCACTGAAGTCCCTCATCACCTGTTGATCTTGCCTCTCTGCCAATTTCTGCAATTCAGAGAAAAGAGCTTAAGTAGACATTGATGTGCTGATTGCACATGAGTTGGCCCTATTCTCTCTGTAAGAATGAAACTTCCTAGAAGATTCTCCACTCTAAACACCCTTCAAACATATCTAAGACTCCACTAGATGGTTATTATTCTTTTAAACTGATTGTTATTAAGATTATTGAATTATTATTCCACATAAAGCTGCTTTGAAATAAGATCCCTCAAAGACCCTTTTGGTATCTGACTCCATGCATTGTAGGTCAGAGTAGGTACTGAGTCTTCACAAAGTGTGTCCTCATTCAAACCCTGAAGGCAGTATGTGAACTACCTGATGGACTTCTTGTCACAGACCTCTCACTAATGATGAATTGTTGCACATCTGGTTGGCCATTCAGCCTAAGATCTTGGTAGTTGATTTGCTAGATGCACTTCTATGCATCTTCTGCCTGTAGAGTAATTCTTGGTACTTCATTTACCCCTCCCATCAAGAAAAGATGCCTACTCTCAGTAGTCATTATCAAGGTTAAACTGAATGTAAATTCCCTGAGGGCATGGTTCAGACACCAAAGGATATTAATGATATATGGTAAAATAATAATTTACTAAGCATCTACTATTTAATCAGAAACCATTGTTAGGATAAAAAATACAAAGAGTAGTTTTTGTTCTCAAAAAACCATAGATATCTTGGAATTAAAATAGATCATTGCAACACAGTGTGGTGAGTGTGGTGATGGAGATACTGCCAAGCCTGTTACAGAGCACAGAGGGGAGTGAGGATCTAGCCCAACCAGAGGGAAGTGAGAAAATACTGTATTTTGTCAGGGTGGCTTCCAGTCAGCAGTGTTGTTGAACTAAGTCTTAATACTTAGGAAGAACATCCTGCTCTAAATAAATATTGCTCATTCTCTTTCTTAGACATTGTGTTATAAAACTCAGCCTTATTTCTCCTTGCTGGTAAAATGATCAGCCTCCAACTGTAAAGCTGCAGAGACAAAATTCCCTCTTTGTCTATAGTCTGAGGCTTTCCCAAACAATAACCCATATATAGGATTTTGGACAAAAGTCTCATCAATATCCTTAACATTGAAGGGGCATAGAATCAGCCTTTGTTGAGAAAAGTCTGAAAAAACAGGTACAAGGACTTAAGGAAGAATCAAGATCGGGAGTCTGAACTCATAGACAGATTTCAAGTAGAGAAATGAGAAATTAAATTTAATTAAATTAAATTTTTAAAAAAGATATCTTAGCTAAATCAGTTTGAAGATGGTAGAGATAAAGGGCTTGAGAGAGCAAATTAGGAAACTGATATAATTGGCCAGATAAGAGGTGAGATGGCCTGAATTAGGAAAGTGATGGGAGGGATGGGGAGAAGGAGGTGGGTCAAAGGGATATCTAGCTGGCAAGATGTAACTGGCAGGGGCAGAGGAGAGGCAGGAGCAAGCAAGGATGATTTTAGGTTGGAAACTTGGGTGAAAAGGCATTTGTACAGTGTCTGCCACACAATGGACATTTGGCAAATCTGTAAGTTCAGGTAATTGTTGTGATGATTGTTTTGTCTGTTATTATTACTGAGTGCTAATAAAATGAGAATTCTAGTTTCCACTCACTCACTGTGTGATCTTGAGAAAGTCATGCTGTCTCTTCTATAAAATAAGAGATGGACCAGAAAAATCCTAAAGCCCTTTCCATCTTTGACTTGTCTAGCAAAATAATTATAGACCAATGCTGAAAATAGAACATAAAATGTATGACAATATTTCCACAGGTAGTTGTATGTCAAACTAAAAAAAAAATAGCTAATTTAAAATGAATTTTTGGAGGAACACTCTAATTTGAGGACTGCCATTACTCTCTTCTATCTTTTCCTCTTTCCCCTCCTCAGGTATAATTTCTTCATAAATTTTGTCTGTCCAAAATTTTTAAAGAGATTACAACATATGTTTTTGGATTGCCTATAATATCTAGTACAGAGCCGGGTACATTTTTCATCACTCAACATTTACTTGAGCTATACTTCATTACGTCTCCCTTCAGGGTCTTAATTCTGATCCAAATACCTCAAGTATTCACTCATTCATTCACTCATTCCTTCTTCCTTTCAACCAACAGATGCTCATAAAATACACAATGAGGTGCAAAATGAATAAGGTATCAACAGTTTACTCAAGGAATGAACAATGTTGCAGAGCAGAAAAGTACACATGATGCCATAATATATGTTGGCAAGTAAATATGCCACAACAGAGTTATAGATAAACTGATGTGACTGTCAAAGGAAGAGAGTAATTACTTCCAGTGAAAAGATAGTCATAAAGGCAGATGTTTTTGGGAGATACTCTACTGGCTTGTGCAACACACAGAAGCTTTTGTAACTATTAGCCTTGTTTGCAGATTCTTAGTCAGAAGATGTGAA
This sequence comes from Cuniculus paca, assembly GCA_004365215.1. Taxonomy (NCBI): domain Eukaryota; kingdom Metazoa; phylum Chordata; class Mammalia; order Rodentia; family Cuniculidae; genus Cuniculus; species Cuniculus paca. The sequence continues at coordinate 15,483 of RJWT010020011.1, read as the reverse complement.
GAAGGCTGAGTAGGTGCTGGGGGTGTATTCTAATCTACAAAGCAGAGCTCTGCTGGAGTGAAGCTCATCAGATCAATTAGTGGTCAAATTCTGGTCCTTGGCTTCATAGGGGAAGTACAGTATATGGTGAGATCACTAGACTGAAATTAGAATGTCTGGGGTCCACCCTCAGCACATGCTACTTCTTAATTAGGAGACCTCTAACAAACAGAAACTCATCCTTAGTTGCCTCATCTGAAGGGTCATTGGAAATGCCTGGTTAACCTTGTGAAGATCAATAAGCATGATGGTAGTAATTAACGTTTTATCTAATGGTCACTGAATGCTTGCTATGGTCTGTGCAACCATCCAAAATACATTGGTGCACTAATTCATTTAGTTTTAGCAGTAACCCCATGAAGTAATTACTCTTGTATGTCATTTTTACGTGGTAAATAACATTTAAGCATCAGGAACCATCCCAAGGTCACATAACAGGCAACAGTGGAGAACGTATCAAATCCAAGCACTTTGGCGGTTAAGCTAATGCTCTCTGGTAACTATGTCCTATCGCCCTTTTCCAGCACAACAGCTCTTTGTAGACTCTAACATGGGATTTAGTGTAAGCAATAATGTTGCTCCAATTGGTCCAGTCCAAAAGTAAAAAGAGGCACTACCAATTAAATAGGAAAAGGTACACATGACATAAAACTTATAAATTGGAACCAATCCTCTTATAGTAGCTGCTGGGTGGTTTGTAGTTCTGCTCAGGAAGTAAAATTATAAATTATATAATTTACACAGTGCTTTAGTACTTAAAAGAAAACTTAGCGATTCCCTAAATCAAACTTTTCATTGTGCTGTCAAACATGTGCTTTGGAAGTTTAAGTGACTGGATGAAGGCCACAAAATTGGCAAAGCAGAGAACTGAAAACTAGTGAATATAGAACTGAGAATTAAAAGAAGGTGATGTTCTTAAAAGCTAATGCTATGAAATTTCTGTTGCTAGATAAATTGACCTTCTGTCAAGGCATATCACTCAGTAGTTGAACTGCTTCCCTGAGTCAGAGTTAGATACTTACTCTCTTGATTTGTTAATGGTTCTTCGAAAAGATAACAGAAAGTAGAGTCTCCTTGCTGTGTTCGAATTGTATCACTTGCCCTGTGACATAAAACTTTTGAGTACATCTTATTTTACACTCATAGCATTTAAACATCCCTATTGGTGGGATGTTTCTCTGTGTAGTCATTCAAAGGACATCTGTTTTAAGACTAGGAAATTTGAGCCACTTAAAGGAATCTCTTCAAATGCTTTTCATTTTGGGGTCCAAGAAACTTGTACTTATTACAGGGTTTTATGCTTTTTTTTTTTTGTAATGTTGGTCTCTGTTAAGTGGCTGAAGTCAATCTGATAAACTCATTTAAGCTGTTTCCCTAGCTAATAATAGTTTTTTCTGTGATTCACAGAATATGTGTGCATTAGCAAGCATTTCTATAAAAGGAATGCATCGTGGTGGGACAGAGCCCCTGTAGAGCTGGGCTGGTGAAGAGACTGTAACATAAAGCAATAATAAATGGAAAATAATAATAATAATAATAGCATAAGAAAACTACTATTTATAGACTATATGACTTGAGCCAGAAATGTGTATTTTGGATAGAATTTCCTTAAAAGTTCTTTGAGATGATCAAATAAATATCAGACTTACTTTAATTATTTTCTTTTGTTTTCTAGAATACCTTTAAATGCAGCCTTGTTATATATGACTCTAGGGTTTATTGTATTATATTTTCCCAAGGCATTTTCTTTTGGGGATAAAGAAGAACCTTATATTTGGACGGTAGATAAATATAATCCTAAATACCTTTTTTAAAAATTTTAAAACAAAACAAAAAAGACTAAAAACAATGGTACAGAATTTCAAATCAACATAATAGGAGATTACCAATGGTTACTATATTGCTTATTGTTACCTTCAAAGTAGTTGCTCAGATTACAAGATATAGGCATGAAAAAATGATTGAACAGTGAAAACACAAACCGTTCTTTTGATGAACTAACAGAGATTATTAGTATGATTATGTATCTTGTGTGTATAATCCTAAATACTTTTTGCGGAAGCCACAGTGAACTTTAGAAATAACCTCTTAATTTGTTAACTGATCAATGAAGCAACTATTTAAACAAATTTTCATTATGGATTTTTTAAAGATACCAGTCACAGAGGAGGATTTATTTAAAAGAAGAGTAGGCTTTTTTTCTAGACTACAAGCTAGGCTGGCTCAGTCCTAGATGAACAAGGGAGGGGAGGTGTGGTTTTTACCCATGTGTGCCTGTGTCCACAGAGAGAGGAGATTCAAGGGCATAGAGAAATCCTTTAAGTTCAGTGACAGAGCTCAGGCCCACAGCGACATTTTAGTCAGAACATGACCCTTTGGTAATTGTTCAGGGCCCACAAGTTCAGGATGTTGGCACAGAAACAGGAGGTGTCCATCTGGGCTGGTAAATCACCTGATTTCCACCAACAGATGAAGCAGACGCCCAGAGCAGCTCCCAGACAGCAGGCATTGTGGCCACTTTTGCCACTGAGCACATTTCTGTCACCACCCCATAAGGTGAGAGGGAGTCACTCTTCCAAAGATCGCTCCCCAGGACTCATTGACTTTCCCCTCGGTTCTTCGACTCTACCCCTCCCCCACAGCTGTTTCAGAGGACAGAGTCACTTTACTGCAATATGCAAAGCTCTCAGGATGCGAACTGTATTTGGGTGAATAATTATAAGTACAATTTCATTTCTTCAGTTTGCCATTTGCTGACACATAAAGCAAGTTTTTATCATTGTATCTATCCTGCCTTCCAGTTTTAGCTGTTATGCTTTCCATCCAACCCCAATTCCAGTATCATTATTTATACATTTGCTTGCTTCCCTGAATCATTGAGAGGAAACATATCCTCTTGGTTTACCTTTAGATCCACCCCTCATTTTGAAGCCAAAGCTATCACCATAATTGCTGGGCTCCAGCCTGGTCAGTTCTTGATTTCTGTCCCAAGATTTCCCTGAACAAGTTGGGAAGGGAAATGTGTTTGAGAAACCTCAAGGAGTCTTAACAAGCACAATACGAGTCAACTCCTGGTTAGATGAGAAAGCTACAACCCTTACAAAAGGGAGGTTGCCAGTAGCCTTGACATTTCATTGATCACATTCCAACTGACAGTTTGGCTGAGTGAAGGGAACATTGTCAATTAGTATGAAGAGATTAAGAATGGAAATAGTGAAGACCTAGTACCTATAACTAATTCATTTGAAATATTTACTGAGGTTTATAATCATGGAAACAAGAGCAATAGGAATTTTTAAGTACTTAATGTGAGCTAGTCATCATGGTAAACACTCACTATAGCCTGTATAACTTAATTGTCACAATAACAATTATCTTTATATAGAGATAAGGAAATTAAATGTGATGGAAATTATGTGACTGCTAATGTCAGGGAGCCTATATATGGTCAATCCAGGATTTGATCTCGAGTAGCCTGTCTTAAAAACCTGCATACTTAACACTAAGTGTAAGTGGTTTGTACTGGGTGTTCAAAAAATTAACAAACTGCCAAATACTATCTCTGGTCTTATGGGATTTATAGTCTAATAGTAGAAGTAAGCGAAAAAGTACTTGTCGTATGTTAATAAGAGCTTTATGAACTCCTGGCTTGTTCTGTTGATAGAACATCACTGTTCTACTTCTTTTTCCTCTTGACCATCCTGTAAGTGAATTATCGAATTAATCTTCATAGGGAAATGGTTCTTCATACTCATGTAGATTACAATAACTTATCCTTCCTTAACATGCACCTGAACTAAATGGACTAAGAAAGTTTATACTACAACAGAGAAGACTCTAGGAAAACCCACTAGTTTTTTTTATGCAGTGAAAAAGTGAGTAATCAATGGCTCAGGCTATCCCCCAACACATGCCCACAGGCCTGTTGCCTATTACGTGCCAGGAATGCTAAGAAGAATCCGAAAATGAATTCTGAAAAGCCAAACATGAGAACTACTACTTATTAAATTAATTTCATTTGAGACATTAAATAAAGATCAATGATTCTCTTTGAGAGAAGTGAAGGAGAAGAAATGGTAGACAACCATAAAGAGAAAGGTCACAGAGAAATAACTTAATCTAAGACATTTAAGACTAACAAACCTATCAGCAAACAGGTAGGTGATTTTGTGAGCAGGGATTGAAAGTTGATATTCTAGAGTCAGTCAGTTCAGGCTCCAAATCTTGCCTCATTTGCTTTCTAGTTACTGATATTGGGCAAAAGACACTTAAACTTTATAAGCAGATATTTCTTCACTTGTCACACTAAAAATAATACATATATCAATGAAATACATGACAGAGGATATGACAAATTTTTCTATACATAGGGGAAAAATAAGCCACTGTTATCTTCATTCATTCTTTAATTCAGTATCACAGACACTTGAATGGGGAAGTCCTGTTGAAAATACTCAAGTAAAGTACATAAAAGAATCAGACCAGAGGGCTGATGGGAGGAAAAGTTCAGTATTTTTTGAAATATTTTGGTTGTAAATGACAAAAACTGTAACATGAACTACATAAGCAAAAAAAAAAGACAAGCATAAAAATAAGTAATTGTTCATATAGCTCAATAATCCACAGCGGTTTATGTTAAATCCAGGGGTTCAAATGATATCACCAGGTGTCTTTCTCTTAATCTCTTTGCTTTTGGTCTTATGTATGCCTGCTCAGTAGGCATTTTCTAGCTTGTAGCAAAAATATTCTGGTAGCTGTAGGCTTTCACAGTCTTTAATGCTGATAATTTTGAGCAGAGAAATATCATAGACTGTATTTAACCCTATCCTGTCCTTGATGGTGCCATGTGTTCATTTTGGAACTAATCATCATGTGTAGGCCAAAGCAACTCTGATGGTCCATCATGTACTATATGCCCAGTGTAGTGGTGGAGCAGAAATCCAGTGTAGGCACTCAGAGTTTTCTATCTCTATGGATATACCCCAGAATTGGCAGGAAACACTAGAAAAGCTTATTTTTTTCTTAACCAAAGAAAGAAAAATGACTGAAGAGTAAAAATGTAGCCACCAATATCTACAACTAGAAAGAGATTGAAATTCAAGATATGAGACCCTAGACTAATGTTAGAATTACCAGTTAAGGTAAAGTCAAAAAGGGCATAACATTTTTTTTAGTCATGAAAATACTTTAAACAATTGCTACAATTGCTAGTGTCAGTAATAATTTTTAATTTGAGCAAAAGGATCTTGAAGTAGGCCTCACATTTTAGAGGGATCCACATGTCATTAACACATCCAAAAACGAATTTATTAAAAACACAAATGTGTTTCAGTTCTTGGAATTCAGGGTCCAGGGATAGCTAAAGGACCTAAAACCCTAGCATTTGTTCCAACAATACCCTTTTCTCCCCTAGAGAAATACTTCATGTCTTTTGTCCTTTGTTCTCAAAATAAAATGCAAGTGCATCTCAACATGACTAACTTGGTAGGTTGTGACATTATGAGATGGATATTCCCTAGCACAAGGAAAGGTTTGAGTGGCAGAAGCTCTTTACAGAAAAAAACAAATTAATTAACTTGTCAAATTTGTCCTCTCGGATAACATGAATGCAGCGAGTTCTCATACAAAAGATTATCACTTCCCAGTAGTGCCAATTGTCCGTTTCCATGCTGCTGTCTGCACTGTGATTAGTGAATCTAGAAAGACTTGCAGACCAGCCCAAGCTGCAGGTGGCAGGTGAGGAATGTTTCACACTGTTAAATAGTTCATATTATTCTTGAGTTTACATACATCATAGCAAACATAACATACATACTTTTCAAAAACCATGACACTGGTCTGTGTATTATCAGGTACACACACACTGAACTTCATAATTGTTGCTTAATTTTGTAATGATATTTGACAAGAAGGAAGTAAAGGTTTAAAGTATCAAGTAAAACTTCAGCTTAAGAGAATTGTGAGTTAAAAAAAAAAAGAATTGTGAGTTAAATGATATTTATTGACAGTATCTCACATTTACCTTTTAATTTGAACACAGGTAGTTTAGCAGAACTATGTTTCTTAAGCACAAAAATTATTTTATTTATGAAATATTTCATATTTACTGTAATTTGATTTTAATGAAAATATATTCAAACTTTAGGCCAGGGATATAGCTGAGTGGCACAGTGCCTGCCTGGAGAGCACGAGGTCCTGAATTCAATCGCTGGTACCAAAAAAAAAAAGAAAATAGATTCAAACTGTGTGTACTGTGAAAGAAGACATTTTCAAAACTCTTTAGGCCAATAAAAATGAATGTAATTAAAAATTTTTAAGAATTTTAAACTCAGAAAAAACAAGCGTTAAAAAAGAAAAAGAGGATAAACCATTTAGAGTTGTAAACAATGAAAACAAACACATTTCTTTTTTGGGGGGTGGGGGGAGTACCAGGAATTGAACTCAGGAACTCGTGCTTGCCAGGCGGGCACTGAGCCACTGAGCTATATCCCTTGCTCCTATAGACACACTTCTGATCTGTAAGGCCTACATAAAATTTGTGATTAGAACATATTTGTTTATTTATTTATTTATTTTGCAGCACCGGGGATCGAACTCATGACCTCGCACTTGCCAGGTAGGCACTGAGGCCACTGAGCTAGATCCCCAGCCCTGACATTTTAATTTTTTGTTTCATAAAGATTTTGTTCATTATGAAAATAATGCATGTGAACAAGAACATTATTATTAAACTGAAACTTGACCAAAAGAGAGGAAATGTATGAAACTTTCTATCCTTTGCTAAATAAAAATTCCATTACTAATAAAAATTATGAAAATGAAAAAAAACTATGTAAGTTAAATTTACAATTTGAAAACATCGAATGCAATTTTGACCTACATGCTGAAAGATAGTCACATTCACAGAAATGGCCATCTAAAACTTCTTGAGCATTGTTAGGTGAAAATATTAAGAGATGATTATCATAAAGCAAAATTCAACTCGAATATATCTGTCAAAATTTCAGTCAAAAATTCAGGTTATTTCGATTCCATATACATTCTATAGTTTGAATTTTTTCAGTAGAAGACAGACTATCAACTATGCCACTAAACATGATATTACTTAAACAATTCAAAGATTATATACAGTATTTTCTAGTTCTACTGAAGATGAAATATTTTGACAAAAGGCACATCAAATTTGACCATTCAACTACTATAAGACACTTGATGAAAATGCCAAATAAATGTCACCAAAAAGAAAATCCATTAAATTTAGATTAAACAATTCAGTAGGAGACACCTTCAATCATCTTTGTTAGCATAAAATAGAATTAAGTGTAATTTGTGTGATCTATGATCATTTCATAAGAAATGCCGCTTGCTATATTAATGTTAGCAAAAGTTTATGAACACAACCACCAACATCAAACCAAGTTGTTTTTGCTATAAGTTGTAGACAGTACATAAACCCCTTAAATATGATGGCTACTATCCTGAATGAGTTTTCTTTTTAAAAAAACAAAGTCAAAAGACTTTCATCAACTGTTATGATGAAAAAAACTAAACAAGCAAACAAACAAACAAAAACAGAGAGAGAGGGAACTCCTGCTTTTTAAGTAGAAAGGCCATAAAGATATCCTAAAGTGCACTAGATTTTTGTGGTTGTTCATTGTGTTCTTTTCAGTTGTACAAAATGCGATTTCTGAAGTTTAAATCGTCCAACTTCACCCGTAGCACTCTGTACTTGCAGGGAGCGACGCTGTGAGTCATTGTTGCCCTTAATGTCTTTTCTTAGCTCTCCTTGCCAACATAATGTGAAGTGTCTTATCTTTTCTATGAATTCAGATTTGCTTTAACTCTTTTGATGCTGTAGCTGCTCCAGTAAAGGTTAATGCAAATCATTGATGTAGAATGGTTTTTAACAAATTAGCTTTGTGAAACAGCAGTATAGAGCTTTTTAAAGGTATTTGATAAAAGTTGTTGAAATTTTGGCTTACAAAAAGCTCAATATTTTAGATAGGAAAATGTTTTTTCTAAGCCAGAAGAAATGAAAGATACAACAACAGTGATATTTGTATGACATAAAAACAATTCAAGAAAGGAAAAAGAGCATTTTCATGTCTCTGAAGGAAAGAATTCATACACAAAAATTTTTGATACTAATTTCTATACAAAGTATGGGTGAACCTTTTAGAGGTCTCAATATTGTTGCAGAAAGAGATAACTAGACATTACCATTTTTAGTTTTCTTTACAGTATGTCAGCATTAAACTTGTAAGAGAACTTCAGTAATAATGTATAGATCTAGATACTCCTTCTAGAGATAGTAAACAACTGTGATATGTGATAGTAACTTAGATGACAGAACTTAAACATTTTGCAACATATAATGTGAAAAAGATTATTATATTGACCTCATTACAATGTTTAAATCTAAAAATAAAATTTATTCTAATTTCCAGCTTTAAATTTTTTTAAAACATTTACTTGTCAGCTCTAATTGCTACTACTCCAGAAAAGCAAATTTTGTGCAAATTGGAATTAACAAAAACTATCCAAAGCCCACAACAACTCAAGGAAAAACACATAATTTGGTATTGATCGCAGTAAAATAAAAATTATTTGAAAATTTGATTGAAAAAGATAATTAGTGATTTTTCTGGTATAAAAGTTAACAATAAGTTTATGGGAATAAACATGTATTTTGAGAAATATATACAAATATATCCTAGTTCAAACATAGCCAGTTCATAAAAAGAATCTTCAGACATATACAAAATAATTCCAGACATCTTTCATGTTTTGCCAACTTTCAGCAATATTAAAACCATAACTTTATGTGTATTTTTCATTTGATCTTAGGAAGATATATGTGCCTAAGTAATTTACCATCTTTTTTGCTTAATTTTCAGTTTTTATGTATTTATAGAAACATAGTCCTTTTACATTTCTCCACAATTCACATGCATTAGGTGCAGGCATGGCTAGAACAACTGAGTGTTTACTTGGGATAACACTTCTTTCAAAAGACTCTCAATTCCCGTTTCAGAACATATAGAAGGACACACACCTGCCCCGTGATCTCTTTGTGTCCTCAAAGGTTTATATTCTCATACTTAACTATGACTCCTGCTGGATTAGTTCAGTTACAGATTGTTTTGTATGCAAAGCACACTTTCCCATTCTTGGGTTCACCATGGCAGGGAATGCACATTTTTCTGCTTCAAATTTCTCACATTTGGTGTATGTCAGCCTTTACTAAAAGTTTGAAAAGAAGAGAAGGAACATAGGGTTCAGATGTCACTGCTGAAATTCTCACTTCCCAGTCTAAATTGTAATACCTCCACTCCTGCAAAGTATTTCAGATTTGCACCTACTTCTGACTCTTGACTCCTCTTTTCTTATTCTGTTTTAATGTCCCTCTCGCTGCTCTGTTCCATGAATTCTGCATTCGTGTTATTCTATAGCACAGAACATGGCCCTCTCTAGTCTTTACTCACAAACTCAATTTCAGGCCAGTTTTGGCTATATCAGAAGCCATTAAAGTACTTGGCAAAGGGGCAAGGCCACTATACTGGTAGCAAAAAAGATTAGCAGAGCCCACAAGATTATTTTTAATAAGATTCATCCCCCAGAATGAAACTGATATTCTAAATAGTGATACACTTTTTTTCTCCCAGTTTTACCAAAAATAATTTTATAATAGCACAAGAATGTAGGCCTGTGACTCATCAGGACCTAAGCCTCACAGCACAGTTACTGTTGATGGATGTAGTATCCATTCGGAATCACACAATAACTAGACTAATAGCATAGCTTTATTTAGAAGGAAACCTCACTGCACAGAAGAATGAACACAAGTAAAATGAAGGTTCTGTTGTAGGCTTGAAGCACAGCTTTTATGGGCCAGTACATCCAGAATAATCAACAGGAGGAAGGGTGCTTACTCGTGTGGTAGGATACCGTAGTCCAGGAGAGCAGTGTGAGTCTCAGCTCCTCCCATGGAACTTTTAGAGATTAGGATTTGCAAAAGGAGCAAGTTAATCGCCTCAGTTTACCAAAGGCTTTCATGGAAGAGTAATTGCTTGCTGGCAGATAAGATCATCCTGGGAACATTAAGTTCTCCTTATTCCTCCATTTTATTTGGAGGAAAAATGGGAACCATTCATGTGTCTTGCTACTCCCACCTTAACAAGACTCTTACTTGTTCTTTTATTAAAGTTTACCCCTATTCTTGATGCACAGATGCACCAAGAATTCATTCTGGAATCTTCTGCTTCCTTCATTTCCTCAGGAACCAGAGTCAGGGACTATTCAGAAGTCCAGGCAATGCCTCAGAATGGCACCACTAGAGCTTCCTTCTCAGGAATTCCTTACCTAATGCCACCATGTTTTTTAGCTTCAAGACCCTATCATCCTTAACACCACTGATTGCACCAAGGAAGAAGGTGTGGTTACACAGGCATCATCAGTGATTAACCAACACCCTGTCACTTCATACGCCAACTGTCCTGAGCTCTAGCAATATCCACTTCCTAAATATTTCTACCTCTTTTCTGTTCTCTGCTTTCTTATCACCTACTATCTCTTATTTGGATTACTGGAAGAGCTCAACAACTAGTTTTTTTTGTGTGTGTCAAGGGTTAATCTTCTTCCAACAGTCAACAGAGTGATATTTTCAAAATGCCAATTGCGTTTTGTCATTTCCATGGTTGAAAGCCTCCAGTGTCTTCCCTCTAGAGGCTAGTAAGATAAAATTCATACTTCCTGACATGATTAAAACGTCTTAATAAGCTGGGCCCTGTTTATCTTAAAGTGATTATCTTTCTATAATTTCACTGGTCCTTCCCGCTGCTCCCCATCCTGTGATCAACACTCCGTTACTTTCTGTTCCTTCTACAAAAACTACTTTCTGTTTTCTAAACAAGAGGTACACCTCTTGGGTTTTTTTTTTTAATTGCTTTGTCCTATAACAAAGGTGCATAGCAATCACACTGTTAATGAATTCTTCCTTTTATTTACTTGTCATTCTGATGTTATTTCCCACCAGAAGCTTTGCTTGATTCCCTAGACAGAATTAAATACTTCTATGTGTTCTCATAATTATCTATTAACTTGTCCTTCTTTCTGGCTTTAAATTCTGTGTGCAAGAATATACCTTCTTGTTTCCTTTACTCCAAATGTCTTGCCAAATACCTATCACACAGGGAGTACTCCTCAAATATTTTAAAATTTTATTTTTATTGACTGTTGATAAATTATAATTGTATATGCTCAGGGAATATAAGTAATGTTTTGATAGATACAGACAATGTGAAATAATTGATTCAAATATTGAATATAATATCCATTACTTCAAGTACTTATCATTTATTCCTTTCTAACTGAAACTCTGTTCCCTTTGACCAGTGTCTCCCCATGTTCCCACCCTGCAATCTCTGTGACTACTGTTCTTCTCTCTGCTTCTCTATGCTTCATTTTTTTTTAACTCACATGTAAGTGAGAACATGTAGTATTTGTCTTTCTGTACCTGGTTTATTTCGTTTAGCATATTGACTTCCATTCTCATTCTCATTGTTGTCAGAAACATAGTTTCTTTCTTTTTAAGAAATATATATATTATATATAAGGAACATATATGTAATATTACATATATATATAATTTTTCATTTTGTTCATCCATTCATTCATTCATTGATGCATGTTTGGGCTGATTCTGTAATTTGGCTGTTGTGAACAGTGCTATAATAAACATGGGATGGCATATATCTCTTCAGCATACCAGTTTCAAATCTTTTGGATATATATAGAGAGATGTAGGATTGTGGGATTGTATGGTAACTATTTTGAAATTTTTTAGGCTTTTCCATACCTTTTTCCATAATGGTTGTACTGGTTTACATTTCCATCAACAGTGTTCAAGGATTTCTTTTTCCTCCAGTTATTAACTAACACTTATCTTCCATTAGTTTGATAACAGTCATCTAACAGAAGTAAGGGAATTTTTTTATGATTTTTACTATGCATTTACCTAATGATCAGAAACACTGATTATTTTTAAAAATCAGTTTTTTTTTTTTTTGAGACAGGGTTTCACTATGCAATTCAGGCTGAATTTGAACTTTGCTGGCCTCAAACTTGCAGCAATCCTCCTGCCTCAGGCTCTCAAGTGCTGGGATTACAGGTGTGCATCATCACACCTGGCAAATTAAGGATTTATATGTTTTATTTTGAAAAATGACTATTAAGGTTCTGTGCTCATTTAAAAAATGTAAAATTGTAAATGATTTTAAATCATTTTTAAAATACAGGTATTTTGCTATTGAGTTTTTTGAGTTCCTTATATATTTTGGGTATCCCTTATAGGATATATGGCTTATAAATAATATCTTGCATTCTGCAGTTTTTTTGTTTACTCTGTTGATTTGCTTCATTTTCTGTGAGAAGATTCTTAATTTGCTGTAATCCTATTTGTCAATTTTTATTTTTGTTGCCTGAGCTTCTGCCAAATTTCTTTTCTTCTTTTTATTTTTCTTAGCTAATGGCTGTTCATTTTATTTATCTTTTTTAAAAAATTTCAGTTTTTTAAAATGTTTTATTAATTTTTATGTTGTTTTTGTGGTCTTCATTTCATTTACTTCTGCTCTAAACTTTGTTATTCTTTTCAGTTTGCTAACTTTGGATTTGTTCTTCTTTTTCTGGTATAATGTTAAGTTATTTGACATTCTCCTTTTTTGGTGTAGGTATTTGTTGCTATGAATTTTCCTCTCAGAACTGCTTTTGCTGTTATACCTTTTGGTATGTTGAACTGCTTTTGCTGTCTTATCTTTTGGTATATTGTTTTCCATTATCATTTATCTCAAGATGCTTTTTAAATTTTTCTTTGACTCTGTTGTTCAGGAGCATACTTTGTTTTTAAATTTTATTTTATTTGTACATATTCACAGTTCATGTAGCTTACAATCACCTTGAGGAATGTGTCTTTTTTTAAAATACCCTTCCCTCCTACTCCCTCCCTCCTACTCCAGTTCCCCTATCCCATGTTTCATTCTTGTTGATATTATTTGTCTTAGCTCCTGTTGTGGCATATAGTGTTTACACTACCTGAGGTTATTAGGTTCCTGCACATGGCATATGCTTGTTCTTCTTATTTTGCCTTCCCCTCCTTCTCATCCCTTACCCTTGTTCCCTTGAGCTGCTTCCTTATTTTAAGAGATCTATCTCCTTGTACCTTTCTAGCCAACCTTTATCATTTTCCTTGTTTATACTTTACCTCACTCAAGTGAGAGATACCATATACTATTTAAGCTTGTATGTCTGATTTGTTTTACTTGCCATCATATTTTCCAGGTACACTCATTTTCCCACAAATATTTCAAATTTGTCATTTTTTAAAAATAGCTCACTAGTATTCCATTATATATAGATGCCACATTTTCTTTATCCAATCATCTGCTGATGGACATACAGGCTACTTTCAGGATTCAGCTATTATGAATTTTGCTACTACAAACATTGGTATGCATGTATCACTCTAGCATGATGCCTTGAACTTTCTGGGGAGGATAGCTAGCAGGGGAATACGTGGGTCATATAGAATTTCTAATTTCAGTTCTTTGAGAAATTTCCATACCAATTCCATAATGGTTATACTAGTTTGCATTCCCACCAACAATGGAGTGTTCCTTATTCAGCATTTGTTATTGTTTGATTTCCTTTCTGGCCATCCTTTCTGGAGTAAAATGGAATCTTAGCATTGTTTGTATTTGCATTTCTCTAATGCCCAGAGACATTGAGTATTTTTTTCCATGTTTGTTGATCATTTGTATTTCTTTCTCTGTGAAGTGTCTGTTCATTTTGCTTGCCCATTTCTTGACTGAGTCTTTAATTTTAGGTGGTTTAATTTTTTGAGTTCTTTGTATATTCTACATACTAGTCCTCTGTCTGAGGAGTATCTGGCAAATCTTTTTCCCATTCTGTAGTTTGTCTCTTTGCTAATAGATTCTTTTGCTGTGCAGAGCTTTTTAGTCTGATATAATTCCATTTATTGGTCCTTGCTGTTATTTCTTGTGTGATTGAGGTTCTGTTTAGAAAATCCTTTCTACACTTACGATTTCAAGGTTGTTGTTTTTTTTTTTAACCTATTTTACCTTCCAGAAGGTGTAATGTTTCTATTTTAATGTTTCACTATTTGATTCATTTTGATTTTAATTTAGTGTATGGTGAGAGACAAGGATCCAGTTTCAATCTTCTGCAAACAGACAACCAGTTTTCTCAACACCACTTGTGGAATAAACTTTCTTTGAATACAAGCTTTTGGCCCCTTTGTCAAAGATCAAATAGTTGAATATATCTAGGGAGGTTTCTATATCCTCAATTCTGTTCCACTGACCCATGTATTTGTTTTTGTTCCAGTACCATGAGGTTATCATTATTGTTTTGCAGTATAGCTTTGAAGTCTGGTATTACTATGGCTCCTATTGCTCTTATTGTTCAAAATAGCTTTTTCTATTCTGTGTCTCCTTTAGTATCATATGAATTTTAAGATTATTTTCTCTATTTCTGTAAAATCACTTTCAAAGTATGGCCATTTTGACAATATTTATTCTGTCTATCCAGAAGCAGGGTATATCTTTCCATTTTCTGATGTTCTTTTCAATCTCCTTCTTCAGAGTACTGTAGTTTTCTTTGATCTTTTAATTTCAATAGTTGTTTTGTGAAGACAGGTACTCTAATAATTAGTGCATATAATTTAGCACATATAATGTCTCTCATTGCTGAGACAAAATACTCAATGCCCATAATTAAGGAAGAAAATGTTTATATAGCTCACAGTTTGTGGAGGTTTAATTCCATACTTGGCTGGCTTCAAGACATGGTGGGGGGGCAGAGGAGCAACAGTTCACGAAGGCAGAAGACAGCAAAAGCAACAACAGCAAAAGGGGAGGAAGGGTGAGAAAACTCTTTCTGTCCCTTGTATTGTATGTAGGCTGCCAGCCTTAGGGTGGGTGTAGCACTCATACCCATAATCTCTGCATTGGACTGTAAACCAATCACAAACTCTTAGCCTGCCCCCATGACTGTATGAGGCTTTGGGGGGACATTCATACACAAACCATAACATTTTACCCCTCGCCTCCCAAAGACTCATGCACATCCCTTAGGCAAAAGACATTAAGTCCATCTCCAAGAATTGTCAAAGTCATAACAGTTTCAGCATTGCTGAAAAGTTCAAGTACAAGGTCTCCTCTGAGATTTAAGGCAAACTCTTAGCTATGAGCCCCTGTACAAATAAAAGAAAGCTAGACACTTGCAACATACGAAGGCACAAATAAACATTACCATTCCAAAAGGTACAAACAGGGGGATACAAAGCATTGGGACCAAAGCAAGTCCAACATCCAGCAGGGAAAACATTAAATCCTGCAATTCCATGTTGAACATTCAAAGCAATCTGTG
>RJWT010020010.1:0-18165 GCA_004365215.1 Cuniculus paca | reverse complement strand
TCTGGGTAAATGGTCTTTGGCTCTATGCTGTACTTTCTTTTAGCAAATGCTTCCCATTTCAGGACACAGTAGCCAACATGAGCAGCGGTCCAGAGCCTCCAGTTTTCAAACAACTGATACCTCCACTTATCCCTAATATTGCGGATAGAGCACCAATAGGCAGAAACTTTGGGGATGTTCTGGAGCCATTGAAACCTGAATACAGAGTGGTAAGACTCAGAGATCTTAAATATTTCAAAGACCTGCTTTGAAGGTGAAGGAGACGATGTTGTTTAATGTCACCACCTTCTCATCATGCCATGGGCCAGTGGTGGTGAACATATGGCCCGTGTGCTACAGCCAGCTGGGTGTTATCATTGGAAGCTCCAAGAGGTTCACCATCACTTACACAGACTGCGTTTAGCAATGATAATTTTGACAGTTGTCCTTATCTTTTCAGAGACTCTTAGAAAATGATAAAGATAGGAAATACTTTTTCTGGGGGTAATTATGTACAATTGAATTACTAAAGCATAAGTTATTCATTTTTTAAAATAGATGGTCAAATACCAATTCAGTGGAGCTGAAAGATGTCTTTTAAATTAAGGGTAAAAAAAGCTAGAAATAAAACAGTATCTGTACCAGTATATTTTATATCGATCTTCTATCATGTAATCTTACTAAATCATTTATTAGTTCTAATAGGTGGCATTATTGTTTTCATATATATTCCTCAGGAATTTCAACACATACTATATCATCTACAAATAACAATTGGTTTACTTATTTTTTTCTGGATTTTCTTTTCTGAATGTCTTTTTCTTTTCTCATTGAATGTTCTAGAACCTCCAATACAGTGTTTAATAGAAGTTGTGAGACTGGGCACCTTTGCTTTATTTTGTGATCTTAGGAGGAAAATATTCAGTGTTCCTCCATCTGGTTACGATGCTTTCAGGTTTTTGCAGATGGTTGTGAGAGTTCTTTAATAGATGTCTCTGTCCAAAACTAGGATGACACAGCATATTTTACAGAAACGTGGAAGAAAGCCCTACTGAGGGTTTTTTGTCTCCGTATGGAGCCCACTAACTCCTTGGGGAGAAGGGACTGAGCCACTTGATGGCTCTATTTATGCAGGGTGGAGCCAGTTGGGTACCAGCATCTCGGGACTCCCTTAGGCACTTTGAGTCACTTGCTGGCTCTACTTAAGCAGGATAGAGCCACTTGGGAAGCAATAGTTCTTGCATTTACTCCATAGTAAAAGCTTTGGTATTTTAAGGTAGTAGAGATGAAAAAAATAAAACTTTAAAAAGTCCTAAGAATGACTCACAGTCTCTTGAGTTAAACTTAACTGGTTGTTCTTTCATTCTGCTCAGGCAATCAGGCTTATATTTCTAAATTACCTGCATTTCGTTAGAAAAAACAGGGAAGGGATCTAGAAACAAACACGGTAGTGGCTGACCCCAAACAGCACCGAGTCACATGACAAGACAAGATGACACCTCTGGCTAAGATAGTACCTTGAGAAAGAAAAGACTATCTAGGGGAAAAGCACAGATGCGACTTATATACATGTGGGGTTGAGCAAAGTCTTTTACAAGTCTCTAGTTCTTTCTTATAGCTCTGCTCTCTATGGTACTCTCTTCTCTGTTACTCTAAAGTAACTCAAAGACTGTCTGACTATCATGGATTCCATGTTTTAAATCCTCAGCACAGATAAACACCTGACATGGACTGAATTCTGCCTTTTTTTTTTTTTTTGCCATAGCCTATAACTTCTCTGAAGGCATTAAAATAAGGTGATTATAGGGCTAATCTTTGGTACCTTCTTTACCGCATTAAATTAAGGTGATTATAGGGCTAATCTTCTTTACCTCTACCTCTCAGTGATCATGTCTTTCATTGCTTAATGCCTATTGTCCTTAAAGCCGTTGTTTAAGTTCAGTGTTTTTAGTTATTTCAGGTGAGAGGGTAGTATACAATCAGACACTGTGTTTTGTGTAAATGTAAGTATGTCGTCTATAGACTAACCTTATTTGATTCATTTATCTCCTTTATGTGTATGAAAGGGAGGTGGGAGACAATTTCAAGGACTAAAGAATCCATTTTAATGTGCTGCCATGGATGTAAACTACAGCTTTAGATCTTCATCTACACCTGAATTTACAAAAATAAATTTCCCTGACTCCAAATTACTGTGTTCGTTGTTGCAAGGGCATTTTCTCTGATATTCTTAGAAGATATTTCTTGATTATATAGAATGGAATCTACCCAGCGATCAAGAATCCTAAAACACAGAATAGATAATGACCAAGTTCTAGTATAACAGAATTCGTTCATTAGAACTTACCAAATGAATTTTTACTTTTAGGGAGAAGTTGCTGAAGTTATATTTGTAGGTGCTAACCCAAAGAATTCAGCAGAAAACCAAGTAAGTATTAATTTTTGCTTATAAATCCAAATCTACTTTTTGATCCTTTCATTCACTTGACTATGCCTTTAGAAGTTAATAACATACACATAGAATGTTTCCTCTTGTTTCCTATCTTATTTTGCCAGGTGGGAAAATGTTCAATGCATACAATAAATATGGATTTGACTCTGAAAAAAATTACACAGAAAACATTTTACTGTCTAGGAATATCTCACAATTCATATAGGTCTGTACTGTTTCTTGAGAAGATGGTAATTTAAATAAATCTCATTTATGTACTCAAATGTAGAACTTTACTAGATTTGGTAAATTAATCAAAGGGCCGAGCAAGTTAGGTGAGTCTTGAGATCCTTCCCACTCATTTTTGGAGCTTTTTTTCCTTTTCCATTATTACTACCTATAACCCTATCTCTTCTGTTGTAGAATGATCAGTGATCTCCAGATAGATCTCTTATGGGTTTGGGTTCTGGCCCCATGGGGTTTCTTTTGCATTGGCAAATTTCTGTACTCCCTATTCCTGGCATTAATAGGGTATTTATTTATTAATATTAAAAACTGACAGATGAAATACATATCCAGTGTAAAAGCAAATAATTAGAAATGCCTAAAATAAAATGTTAAAGGATCCTTTGTTCTACAAATCTGATATTCGAAAGGTAATTACTGCTAATAGTTTGTTTCAGATCATTTAGGTTTTTTATTTTTATGGTATATATGATATTTATATACAAGGATAATATATCTACTAATAACATGAAGTAATTTTATCTACTAGTTTTATCTACTAATAACATGAAGTAATTTTTCTGTAAATTCCTTCAAAGGACCTTATAACCATACAAGCAATGAGTAGATATACTTTAGTTGTAAACATTTAAGTAAAGAAATTTTTAGAGACTGGACTTATGAAAAGTGATTATTGGGTCATATGTTTTACATTTACCCTATTGGTGAGTCATTCTCCTCTGGGTCCATAATTACTGTTAATCCAAAATGACTTTATTTTAAATGAGCCTTCCTATTTCTGTTCCTAAAATATCATTATTTCCAGTTGTGGCAATCTGACATCATCAGATATAGGATTGGAAAAAAAGTTCTACTTCTTGAATACTCGCTATACACCTGTTTTAAATAACTTCTGTTGGAGATGTAGCTGAATGTTTACATGTTTATAATGTGATTTTCTGAAGTTAAAAATGTTGTACAAAAGTGTCAGTCTTAGTTGTCATTTGACATCCTTGGGGTAGAGAAACTGTATCATAATTATTTTCATGAAGAAACAGGAGAACAAAATGCTTAAAACACTATAATGAAATACATTTAACTTATAAAAAAAGTTTTGGGACTTGGTGCAAAACAATTACTAGTACTCTTTATTACTAGTACTTATCATATCCTCAATATCAATATTTATTGATATTTACAGGTCTTGGGCTAAGTACTTCATATACATTATCACATGAATTTAATTTAGTCTTCACTACTCCCCAATAAGTTGCATCTTGTGAATAACTTACGGATTAGTAAACTGAATCCTAGAGAGGTTGACTAATTGATAGTAACTTGCATTTTGAAGAGGTTATGGTAGGAATAGGGAGAGAGGATACTCAGTGTTTTGCCCCTGATATTCTGTGGTACAGACTTGTGCGCCAGTCTGTACTCTAGACCTATTCATTAGGTCCCATCATAGTTCATACTCCATTTGAGGTCTCCCCAACGTCATTTTGCTCTAAATAGGTAGAAACAACTTTCTTTACAAGTCACCGTGGTTATGAACACTTTTTCATTAAATATAACCCAGCAGTAGACTAAAGAGAGAATTTTAAACAATTACGTGGCCAGCTGTAAAAAATGATCTGTTCGGTAAAGGATTATTTGATCACTGATAAATGACAAGTGTAAAGGGTTGTGAGAGACAAAGATGAATTAGGCACAAGTCTTTTAAGGGTGACAGTCTAAGAGATTTTGAGGAAAACTGGTGACTTGTGGCCTTGGTGTTTCTTAACTTGTCACATTAAAATCTGTGCTTTACTTGAAGCTGAATTCATAGCTTGAAACAAATTGTCCTATTACGATAATCTTCCTGTGGAGAAATAAAATCTATTTATAATATCTATTATGACAAAATATAGAAACTGCCGTTAATGCTCAAGGCAGGGAAGATTCATGTATTCTTTCCAATTCTTTCACTCAGAGAGGTACAGAAACTAATAATTCATTTATCAGGAAATCAAAATATGAAGAAACTCCCTTTCTAAGTTATTACATGACCAAAAAAGTCTTGTATATAGAACAATAAACATGTCATGGAAAGACTTATGTGCTTTTTAAATTTTAAGTGTATTCATAGTTTCTTCTCAGCCCTAATTTCCAGTCAGCTCCATAATTATGTTTCCTTGAAATATCTAAAAATGTCATGGTTTTTAATAGACTAGATAAATTAATATTCTCAAGACATTGCATAGAATGTTAAGGGTTCAGATGAAATTCTAACACAGTTTCACACAAGAAATTGGGAGGTTGGTGTGTGGTCAGCAAGAGGAGTTAGTAGAGACTGGACCTTTTTTGTGACTATGCAGTGCTTGATAAGTTACATAAATTATATTTTAGACCCATGAGACCTTCCTCACTGTGGAGAAATATGAAGACACTACAGCAGCCTGGCACGTACTGTATAATGATGCCTCCTGGGAGACTCGGTGAGCACGTCTAGTGGATATTGTGCCTTTCAAACCTTGGCAGAGGTTGGTCAGTAATGCATAAAACATGCATAAAGGAGTGACTCAATACACAGTACTCATAATATCAAATTCCCAGGGATCCTACTGGTCATATTTAATTGCTTCATTAGACTTCATTTTGATTCTACTTTTCTACCAAAGAGTGTGGTGTACGCTTCTGTAAGATGGGTGTTAATGAGATTATGGATTCCATTGTTAGCTGCATCTTGTTGGTTTCATTTTTTCTCATGGTCACAGATAGTACCCTGAAAACTTGTGCTTTCCTGAAAATTCACGGAAAGAGGTGTTGCGTGATGGAGTTTCAATGTCTCTGTAGAGCACAATATTCCTACTGGGAAAATACTGAACCTATTCCCATATGTAGTTCGGGCTTGTGTGTGGCCAGTGATCCTTCACTTATTTATAGGAACCTGAGAGGCCTGATGTTTAATTCTTGCAGAGTCTTGAAGGACGTATTAAGTTCATGTTTTCTCAGAGAAATTTATCTCTGACTTTTGTTACTGAATTCCAGAGCTGAATAGGTATTTTGAAGATTTTTGACAATTTGTCTGAAATAGGAAACTATTTCTGTTCTCAAGTCTATAAATGTTACACGACAAGACAGTGGCCCAGAAGTGGGTAAAAATTTTGGCAATTTGTATCTCATTCAGATAGTATCAAATCAATTAATTATTCACATACTGGTTTGATTCATATGGCTTACTGAAAACAGGAATTTGACCATGTTGTGGTCCATTTGATAGCCACATGTAAATACAGGCATGGTTTTTTCCTTTGGTCTTTAGTACTCTAGAATATAGATATGTGTGTCTGTGTGTGTGTGTGTGTGTGTGTGTGTGTGTGTGTGTGTGTTTACCGAGTAATACATACTTGTTATAAAAAAAGTAGTTATTCCATTGGATGGCACCCAGCAGCAGCATTCATCATAGTTTTAATTATGCCTTGTAAAGATACTGATGAAAGAGAATGTTTAGAAAGGAAAAAGGATGATCTATTTTCAAAAGCTACAGCTCAAAATACTAGGCCATGCTAAAGACAGGTTTAGAACTCTGCCTTGTTTATTAGCAGCAAGTAGCATCAAGTATTTATAGAGAGCATGAAGCCAGTCACTCAGAAAAAAAAAAAAATATATATATATATATATATATATATATATATATATATATATATGTTGAGGACAATCTCAGTATAAAAAGACAAGGGATTGGTTTTCTACATAACTGAGAAATCAACTAATTTGCTGATCAGGCTCTCACCGTACTTTGAAGAATGTTTGAGTTCCTGATCATCGTAGCTGGGCTGGCAGGATCTGCCTCTGTATTTTTCTCATCTCAGCCACTCCACCACAGCTCTGTTCTTGCTTACCAGCTTTCTGTTTTTGTCAACACGAAGTTTGTTCCCACAGTGGACACTGTGTATTCTGTTTTTTCTTCCTAAAATATTGTTCCACATCTCTGTTGACTTAGTCTAAATGATATTTCCCCAGAGAATCTCCTGGGGAGATTTTCTTATTGTGGTTATCATTCTTAAAACTCTCAAATTTATTGGTTTATTTATTGGTTATCTTTGTTTCCATTCCTACCCCAATAGAACATAAGTTTCATGAAACTTTAAGCCATGTTTAGACTATCTCCATCTTGCTTACTACTGTGAGGTATGATAAAAAAAGTATGGAAAATGTTAAAATTTTAAAAATTTATTACAGTAAGACACATTGGAATTAATAGCCCTAAAATATTCCTGCCCACTTCAAACACATATAGACCATTGTTCTTTTCACTTTCTAAAGCAGTTCTGGAAGTCCTCTTTTGTGAGTGTCTTTAGTTGCGCTGTTGTACCTGTCTGGATGTCCTGAATCTATTTAATACATTCACCTTTCATGGTCATTTTGACTTTGGGGAAGTGCTGGAAGTTACATGATGCCAGATCTGAACAGCTGGGTGAGAACACACTGTGCTGTGTCTACAAGCCTGCTTTTCCACTGGACGGCCCTCAGCAGCAGCATTCGTCATGTTTTTAATCAGACCTTGTGAAGATACTGATGCAAGAGGACTAGAAGTGCTTCCGAAAGTGGCAAGAACAATGGAATAAATGTGTTCAAAGCAAGGGGGAGCATTTTGAAGGGATTTATTTCAATGTCTCTTTTATTGTAATACATTTTTAAAAATTGCATGTTCATTGTACATTTTGATCACACTTCATTTATCCTCAGTACTTTTTGAGTAGAATTGAATGTGGCACATATGCTCATTAAATACAGATTTTAAACAAATCGGACTAGATGTGAAAAGAAGTGTCAGTTGTTACAGTCTGATAAGCACTAAGAGAGCACTATAACAATTCAAAGCAGGAGATACCTGCATTCTGAATGTCAAGTAAGGCTCCCTAGGATGGACAGAGTGCAGGCGAGAGAGGTAGAACAAGTAAAGATATTTCTTCAATTATTCTTTAAAGTTTTTTCTAGGAAATAGGTATTTATATTCATTGCTATATCTTCAGGAGTAGAGTAGTACCTTGCTAATTGTAGGTACTTCTTGAGTATTGATTGAATGATTACCCTTTTCTTTGCTAAGCACACATTTGTAAGACTAAAATTGTAGTTTTTGTTCTCTACCAACAGGTTTTATTGGCACAAAGGATTACTGGGTCAGAGCAATGCAACAATTGAATGGCATATTCCAGAGACAGCCCAGCCTGGAATCTACAGAATAAGATATTTTGGACATAATCGGAAGCAAGAAATTCTGAAGCCTGCAGTCATACTTTCATTTGAAGGCACTTCCTCTGCTTTTGAAGTTGTAACTACTTAGTGAAAAGCTGACGGTTATTTAAAGAGCAGCTTTACTCTGTGTGCGTTGCATAACTGGTTTCACTTAAGTGTGAATCACATCATTTGGACTTCTATGCTTGTCCCTGTTTGGGGATGGACAGTTTACTGCTGGGACAGAATCGTGTGTGTGTGTGTGTGTGTGTGTGTGTGTAAAATAAAGAGGGAAAGAAGGAGGAAGAGAGAGAATGATAGAGTGAGGGGGGATATATGTGTATGAGTGTGTGAGTGTGAGTGTGTGTGTGGGTGTGGGTGTGTGTGTGTCCATGTTTCTGTGTCTGTGTCCCATGTATCTTACTCCAGTAGCCATGCCCTGTGGTCTTCAGCCTAAGCATGACTTCCCTTGAGGCCTTGTGATTATTTAAGGGACAGTTTTCTTCAGTATGAAACCTCTGAAATGTTGGTGAGAATGTTAAAGATGTGTAAGCAATGTTTACTCTATTTATTTATAGAATTATTGAATGTTAGCACTGGGTAAGTTTATAAAAATTGTCTAGGTTGCCACTTTATTATACAGACTGGAAAAATGAGGTTTTTGGATTTCAGATTCAAATAAGTTTATACTACTTTCCCCTCATAGCATTTTAAAAATATTACATAACCTTACCATAAATGTAAACCCTAATTAGAGAAACAGAAAGTTAGCATGTCAGTTTTTCCTGCATTCAAATAAGCATAGCCCTCCTAAGCAGTCACTCTTGTGTTGGTTTGCCAAGAAAAGAGTTGATGTTCAAATCATTTCTGGAATTGCCTTCAGATCCTGGTTATGAGAAGTCAGACTTGTAATATTTTGATCATGCCTTGCATTTCCCTAAGTGTCCTTATGCCAGAAGACTGTGTGTCTTATTATCAAGATTTACTCTAAGTGATTTTTTTTGTTTTTGCCAATTAAATTCACCCCAAACCACAAAGATTTGCCATTAGTGTAGATTTTAAAGTGAGGGTTACTGACTGGAAAGCAGTCCTTAATTAAAGGGAGCGTTCAAAGTTTATTTATTTGTTCTTTTCTTACCACTCGCTTGCTGACATGTGCATGAATCTACTTAGTCATAGAATTCGTTGAGACTTCAGTGTCCAGCATTCTACTTGTGCCTGGTCTTGCTAATTAGTGAGATCACATTTGAGATGAATGTGTATAAAAAGGTGAATATTTTGAAGGAGAAAATACTTGATTTAATATATATGGCAGAAAAATATGGTGTTTTTAAATTTTAAAATACTAAAATAAAAGATGCATCGCAACTACTCTCCCTCAAAATACTCCCTCTTGCTTTGAACACACATTCCATCTTGCTACTTTCTGAAGTCATTCTGTAAATCTTTCTGAAGTAGTTTTTTATCTTTAGTTGCAGTGTCATGGTTGCCTAGATGTCCTGAATCAATTCAAAATGTTTACCTTTCATGATTATTTTGACTTTAAGAAAGAGACAGCGCTTGAACAGTGCCAGATCTAGTGAACAAAGTGGATGAGGATATACCGTGTTTGCTCAAGCCAGTCTTTCTGTCGGATGACACTTGGTAGCAGCTTTCACTGTATTTTTTAATCGTGCCTTGAGGATGTGGAAGAGGAGCTCCAGAACTGTTTTAGAAAGTGGCAGGAACAATGGGATAAGTGTATTTGAAGAAAGGAGGGGTATTTGAGGGAGATTAAGGACAATGTGTCTTCTACTATAATAAATCTTTTAAAATTTAAACATTTACCATATTTTTTTATCATCCCTTATATAAATTCTAGAGAAACATTTGAAACTAATTAATGTTGAAGTTACATGTTATGCATATTCTGTGTTGGATACTGTAACTTGGGATGAAAAGGCTCCAGACAATGTGATAAATACTGTTGTCAAAGTTATTTTGGGGCATTATAAACTATGTAGCCTAATATCCCTGTGAGTGAGATATGAGAATCTAGTATCAATTGTCTAAAAATACTAATTGCATTTAAAATTATCTAAGTTAACTGGGAACTCCCAAAGTACAAAGCAAATTTCCAAACCCCAGTTTATACCTTTTACAAAATTTTTATTTTTATTGACTCATAATGATTACATTCTTCATGGGGAGTAGGTACATGTACATAGCATATCTTAATTCTTTTTCATCCCCTACCCTTCCCCTTTTTCCATCCCATATGAATGTAAAAGCTTTTGCATTTTAGGTGAAAAGTCAACCTTTATTTCAAAAATAAACTCTAAATTTTAATAATAATAATAATAATAATGATGATGATGTTAACATGAGAGCACTTATGTTCAGTTATGTATGGCTTACACTTAAAAATGAATTAGAATGTACCTGGGATACTCTGTGGAAGTCACTATTTCAGAGAGTGTTTCTATGGAAGCTAATTGCTGAAGAATTTACTCATCAGAATTTTCAAGGGTTGTAATCATTTTTTCCTAATGACCATCACTGTATTTGTTATAAAAGTTTGGGGGCCTAAAAAAAGCAAACATTTCTGCAATCAGTTGACTTCAAATCACCTTCCTCCCAAACTGAAATGATATTAGGGTCTCTTTTTTTTTTATTTTGTACTCGGGATCGAACTCAGGACCTCATACTTGCTAGGCAGGTGCTTAAGCTGCTGAGCTAAATCCCCAGCCCCAATATTAGGGTTTAAAAAAATGTTTCTCTTCAGAAGAATTTATGGATGGTTTTCACTTGTTCGTTTTATGTGTGTGTGTGTGTGTGTGTGTGTGTGTGTGGTTATGGGGACTGAACTCAGGTCCTCATCCAGATGAGGTAGATGCTCCACCACTGAGCCACACCCAGCCCAATGAATGATTTCTATCACCTCCTTTCCTTCCATTGAAACATTCTTCGGAAAGCCTGCCTTACTCTCTTTTGCTCACTGGCAACTGTACTAAGGTGGTTGTATTTCCTACTCCTGCCCTCAGCCCTCTGTGGACCTAGACTCTTGGTCTCAAATAACCCACAAAAACTTATTTTCTCATTTGCTATCATTTCTTTTAGCCCATGCAGTTCTACTTTTGCAGTTTACAAAAATAAAATCAAATCCCTGCATTATAGATACTATAGTTATTTACCCAAGCATAAAATAACTTCAAGGGTCTGATTTGGTCTGTTAATCTAAAATTATAGATCTGGTCTGTTCCTATTGCTGCTGTTGGGAATGGCTCTCCAGAGTCAAACCATGTAGAGGAAACTCCTAAAAATGGTAGAGAATGTGCAAATGGTGGAGTGGGTTGGTGGAAGAATTGTTATGGAGATTTTGTTTCTCATGACAAAGTGCATTTTACTTGTTGTACCTCGTCTAGTTTCAAAAATACTATGACTTCTTAAAAAACTACTGAATGATTTCTCATTCAGGTCTATATTGTTTGATGTGTGCCCTGTAAAATTGTCAATATTCAATAGAATATTTAATAGGTTAAGAATTATACTTGGGAAAGTATTTTCTAATGAGAGGTAATATAGACAAATGGATACTTTCTTTAAAAAGAGAGTAAACTGGCTAGTTGATTGCATGTAAATAAGATTGGAGAGTGATACCAATAAATAACTTCTGTAAAAAAACACTTCAACATAATAGAGCTGCTTCTTCATCAGTTCTTTCCCAAACTCTGAAGATCTACTGCTGGTAAAGCAAAGATGGTTGACTTTTTGTGCACTACTTTGGCAAGTGAGTTTCCTAGTAGGGTAGCTAATTATAGAATCATCTTGTGACCTAATTCTGAACAAAGAAACCTAGAATGAATTTCTTGTGAACATCTTTCTCAAGTCTACCCTCTATGCTTCTCTCCCAGTGTAAGCAAGAGCACTGTCATTTTCTGATGTTAGTATGTAGTTTTTATCTTTAGCCAAGGAATTTTATCACTAGATGATATCTTTTCTTTAGTGTTTCCAAATGATATTTGTGGTTGTCAGCTATCAAATATGACTTGATGGCCTATTCTGGTGTTTTGAAGTTCAGACTTACGTGATACCACAGACGAAAGCTCACATATTCTCCACACGATGAGGATGCATTCAATTGTAAGTCACAAAATGTTCTTATTCAGCAGTGGTCCAAACAGCAGTGATGTGTGCAATCTCACATAACAGTAGGTCTTGAGCTGCTAATTTAAGTTTTATTATATTGACTTTAATTCCTTGGCTTCAGTCAGAAGATAGCTTCATGCAACTGCACGCAGAAGAAAAATAGAGGGAAAACATTCTTTGTAGAACCTCATTTTAGAAGGTAAAAATAATGAACAGGAACACAAGAAAAATTTCTTTTTCATTTCCTTGCCAACAACTGTGACATATGGAAAGTTCTGGCTGCAAGGGAAGCATAGAAAGAGATGATATATTTTTTTTCTGTTTCTGTAGTGGTGAGTCAAGATCTGAGAGCAAGAAGGAAGAGATGGAGCAAGTAGCTGTTATAAAGTGTGTTGGTCAAGATAGATTAGCTATGCTGCAACCTTTGAGATTTAGTTCTTGATCCTTGGCATATTCATTGGGGTCAGCTGGAGGATCTGTTCCACATATCACTCAGGGACACATCTTGGTAGACTGTCTCATTTAAAACATGCTTGAGGTCAGTGGATACTGAGAAGAGCATCAGCTCTTGAAGCTACTACGTGACTTTTCAAATTTCATTTTGACCATCCCTGTGGCTTACCAGAGTAGGCATGTGATAATATCTGCATACCCAACTTAATTTCCCTTTGAAATACCTGAAAGTAATTTACCCTAGGAAATACAGTTTAGAAAAGAACATACCTTTGAACCAGATGATGAAAAGGAATTGCACCTATATTGCAAAATGTATTCAGTCCTTTAATATGTTTATACTGAGAGCCTGTGCACTTTAAGGCTGGCATTATGCTAATCCTTCAGGATAAAAAAATGATGAAATAACAGCTATTTCATACCATCTGGCACAACTTAGAGTTTAATGTGCAAAGCATAGGTAAACAGTCAGTTACTGTACAGAGTGAGCCATATTGCTAGTATATATCAATCTCAGAGATGGTTTTGGAGGAGTGACAGTACTTTTTATGGAAGAAATGACACAAATTAAGACTTAAAATACATGCAGAAATTAGCTAGAAGAAGAGCAATAGTGTATGTACGTGTGTCCATGTGTGTTCAAGCATGTGTACAGGATAGGTAGGCTGTCCTAGGTAAAGGGCATATCAAGCAGTTTGTCAAGTCTATAGAAAGGAAGAGTGGTCAGATATAGTACTAAATTTGCATTCATAATTAGCAACACTGTTTTACATTAGTATTAGAATTTTCTCTCTTGAGACTGTCCACTTATAGCATAAATGTCCTTGAATATGTTTGTCCTTTGGTTTACTCATTCACTGAAACATCATTTATAAGCAAGGAAACTTGTTTTGTTTCTCAGTTTCCATTGATATTGGAGTGTCCCTTTTGTTTGCATAGATTATAACCCTGTCTCTTTCAATTGAATTTATTAAGAGACTTCATTTGCTTTTGACTCCCTCATGTTTCCAAATGTATGATTTTTTTGCATTTTTATGCATACTATTATTCGTAGGTGCAAGTATAGCCAGTGAAGACCACTTTCTCATTTGAAATGAAGTGCAGAGTTCCAGTCTACCTCTGAAAATATTAATAAATAATAGAAAACTTAGCCATCCACATAAACTGACAATTCCAACTTATTAGAAACCTAGGCTCTGTCGATTTTGTTTCTAGATGTGTTTCAGGATAATGAGCAAAGTAGAAGCCTGGGGATACTGGTTCAGTACTAGCTAGAGGAAAACAGGAGACCTACTAACCCACTGCCTGGACCCTGGAATCTGGATACATTTACTTGCCTTATCCTCTGTTTTATTGTAGTTTTCTTATTTAATGTAACAGATTGAACTTTTCTTCCAGACCGGGGAAACTAACAGAGCCTAAGAACTTAATATCCTGGCCATTGCAAGATTAGAAAAAGTCTAACAAGGATGTATAACATCCCCTAAATGGCCAGTAGACTGAGATGTAATGCAGAGAAAGACATCCTTATGTGCTACTTCAGGAAATTAGCTTGTATGATTTAATAAAGTTGATGTCACCATCATGAGGAGGACATACACTTTAGAGTTTTCCAAAATGGTGATGGTATTGTGCTGACTCATTGCCACCCTTTTATCGGCTTCTCTTATCCTCAATTATGCAAAAATACAAAAATAATCTTGTGGGGACTGAGAGGTAGGTAGCTTGAAACTATGGAATGTAAATGGATATAAAGTGGAAGAAAAAAATATGGGTTTCAGAATCTGGTCAATTTTAGATTGAATTATGGCTGTTATGCTAAGAAGGTTACTTACCCTTCTGGTGATAGTGTTAAAAGACATTCTTTCATTTCTATGGTTAATAGTGAAGAGAAAGTGTTTCAGAAATTAACTGGTTCAAATCTTAGTCCCACCATTTAATCAGTGTTAGAACATAAGTAAATTAACTTTGTAATGTCTAGTTCCTTCATCTCAATTTCATAATGTCTAAAAAGAAAATGATAATCACATTTACCTTTTTAGATTGTGAGATTAAAATAAGGTAAAGTTGACGGCACAATGTGGGTTATATAGAGATACTTTCTTTACTTACCTCTTAATTGAGTTAGTTATATAGAAGATGATGCATATAAGTATTTGGAAAATAGTAACTAAAAAGTTCTTCTATTGAGAACTGAATAATGACTGATCCCAGTGACGCTATGCTTTCCATAATCTTTTTCAAAATTGTGCTTTAACATTTCTAGTTCTAGTATAGGAAGAATCAAAATGGGAAGAGAAGTTGTCAGAGTAGTCTAAACTAAGCAGATACAGAAGTTGGAACTAGAACCAGAACATTGGCCTCAGAAATAAACCAGAAGGGAATAGATCCATGACACTCTAGAATTAAAATAGGCATAATGTACTGATTGACTGAATAGGGAGTGAGAGGAAGCAAAACGTCCTTTGGGTTGTAAGAACAATATAACTAAGAGCTAGGGTAAAATGAAACAGATTTTAGAGACCTGGTGGTAAATCTAGTTTTGGATGCCTGAGCCTTTGACAAAATGTTTAGATATTAAAGTTTTGAACACGTTGGGAAATTGCAGTGAGGTATTAAAAAGAAAGTAGGACAAAAGGTAAAAGATACGGAAAACATCAACTTCAAAATGGATAAAATAAAAGAAATTGGTGATCTTGTTAGGAGTGGGTTATATAAGGATAAGAAAAAGAGACTAGGATGACAGGCCTTTTGGAAACATCTACTTTTTAGAAAATCAAGAAAGTATACAAGGAAATACTATTACTAAGAAAAAAGAAAGAACACATGAGACTTGGAAAGATGGGAAAGAAAAATTCCAAGAAAGCCAGTTATATAAAACATTGCAGAGAAACTTCAAGAAATCTTGATTGAATAAAGCCTTTGGAACTTGAAAGCAAGGAATTTCATAAGAATGGAAAGAGTTGGCAAAGAATTGAGTTAATATTTTAGTTTGGAGATATAGTAGAGATTGAATGTAGCAGAGACTATTAGAGACTATTAGAGACTATTATGTGTGTTCTCCCACTGTTCCATAGAAATCGTTTTAATCAGTCATGGGAATAGCACTAGATTTCCAAGCCTGGATAGAGCCTAGGTCTGCATCTGACAGTTGAATATGGCCCTTTAGCTAAGTTCTATTCAATGGAATAAGAGAAGTGATGTGTTTTACTTCTCAATTGTCCTTTCAAAAGGTACATGCATACATTTCACTGTCTGAATTCACTAATAGATGTGAAATGAACATGATGGCTAAAGCTTGAACAACCATTTGAGCCTAGAAATGGAAGGTTTATGTTGAAGATTATGATATAAAAGATGTCTGGGTACTATCTGTGACCCTTTCTATGGCACCAGTTATTGGGGAACCATGCAGTGAGTCCCCAGTCTCCTGCCCAGAGTTACAACACATGGCAAGAAAGAAAAAAGAGCAAGAGACAAGAATTGCAAAGAAATAGGGCTCTGGGATGATCAATATTTCTGAGAACAAAAACCAAGAACCTCTAGCTAGATATTATTTTATTAGCCAATGCAGGGTGAGGAGTATGGTGCTTTTCCTGGAACAGCATAGAGGTAGTGGTTGAATGGGCAGGTTTAACATCATGAAAGAAAGTTAAGACTTAACCAGACACTGGGTACCAGTTTTGCCAGTCTTGTCCTCAGCAGACTTCACTCTGCTCTGTGAGCATCATAGCCTCATTGACCATCAGGATGTCAGCAGTGACTGAGAGGAGGCAGGATTTCTGAATTATAAAACTGGCCCACAAGGCAGGGTAAGGAGGGCCTTCAACAGATTCTATGTCAATTTATAATTTGTGGTCACCAAGGGTGTTCCTAACAGTTTGGAGTTGTCAAACCATCCATTGAATACTTAATCTCAGATGATTAACTGAAGGTAAAACTAACTTCCATCTCATTTTTCACTGTAACTGTTAGTTATTTTCCTTGTTGCTGAAACACAATATCCACAACCCACAAGTTAAAGGAGGTGTAATTTATTTTGGCTCAGGTTTTCAGTTCATGATAAAGGGATGGTGGGAGGGTATGATGGAGGAGAGCTACTCATGTTGTGGCAACCAGGAAGTAGAGAAAGAAAGGAGAAGCTAAGAGTGGAAATATATCCTTTTATGCCATGCTTCTACTGAGCTGACCCTTGCAACCTGTCCCCGCCTCCTAACAGCACATTCAGCTACAGATTCATCTGCAGATTAATCCACTTACAAATATAGCACCCCCCACAATCCAATCATCATCCACACACCTGCATATTTTGAAGAAACTTCCTGCTCTTTTCTGGTCACGGCTGAAAGCCCTAGAGCTAATGATTGATGTGGCACTCACAGGGCAAGATAAGACCTGCTAAAGATGATAAACCACATGGGGAAACTACAGTTTCCTTATGCATCCCATCTGGTCCTTGTCTTTGGCCTTGAAAAAAAGCTTTTTTCTTAAAAGACTATGGTAGGTGCCTCTACTTTTCATGGAAACACACACTGCCCTTCACCCATTGTCCTTGATTCACATGTAATAAATAAATACCAAGGTTCTGGGTGCCTCGTGGTCTTTTGTTCCCTGAGAAAAACTGGTCATCCCATACCCCTGCTGCACTTCTATTTCTTCTCAACCATGCACCATAACTCTGGGCAGGAGAGGGGGGACTCACTGCAGGAGTCCCTGATAACTGACACTGGGGAAAGGTCTCTGGTAAATATACCTTATGAAAGCTATCATTTAGGTACTTTGTTTGGTGGTCAGGACAAATTTCAACATATTTGCATAAAATCAGGAAGTTGATCTTGACTGACTGTCCTGTAGAAAATAGGGCAGAGATCTCTCTCGGGTTTTTGATTCTTTCTTTTTATTGATTAAGTTATGTTACTCCCTAAAAGCTAAGTTGAAGTTCAAGTCCTAACGCCCAGTGCCTTAGTATGTGACTTTATTTGGAAGTAAGTAATTGCAGATGTAATTAGTTGAGATACTATTCTATTGGAATAGGTTGGGCCCCTAATGCAGTACATTGGTGTTTTTACAAATAGAATGTCTTTTAAAGAGCTGTGCCAAAGGAAAATAAAATGTGAAGCTGAAGGTGGTAATAAGGTTGTGTCCCTATAAGCAAAGACGGCTAGTAAACTACTAGCCAATCACCATAGGCAGGCATGGGAAAGATGCTCTTTCACAAATACCAGAAGAAACTATCCTGCTGATGCATTTTAACCTTGAACTTCCAGCCTCCAGAACTGTGAGACAACACTTTTCTGTTAAGCCACCTCCTCTGGGGTAAGTTGTTATGGCAGTCTGTTTATGCCACATAATTTGTAGCATTTTGCACTGGCAAACTAAAACACTGAAAAATGGACTAATTTCCTCAAATCGAGGCACCAGCCAAAAGAGATTCTTGGGTGTCTTACAGGTAGAGTATACAGTAATTGTGTGCATGTTTTACTTGCCTAGATTATATGGCAATTTTATGGTAACTGATTTCACTTTTATCATTGGTTACCTGAGTGTCATCTTTTATTGTTCAAGACTATAGTAAAATTTGAAGTAAATTTGCATATCATGAAAGGCCAAATAAATCAGTTGGGATACAGTTCTAACTAAAATTTTAGGGGCAACCCACTTTCTGGGCCCCCTATGTCCCTCTTAGTCAAAAACTGTCTTTTGCTCAATAAATTCTTTCTATTGTTAACCTC
>RJWT010020009.1:0-18098 GCA_004365215.1 Cuniculus paca | reverse complement strand
ATACTCACTAGAGTGGCTATGGTATTCAAAATTTTAAATGGCTATGGTGTTTAAAAATTTAAACATAAGCTCACCACATTATCCCCTAATTCTAGTCAGTATGCTACCTGAAGAGAAATGAAGATATATTCATATAAATAATTTTATATAAATGTTCATAGCAGTATTATTCATTTTTGTAAAAAAAAGTTGGAAACAATCTGAGTGACCATCACCTGGTAAATGAATTTCTTAAAATGACATATCCATACAGTGGAGTACTGGTACATACTACAAGTATACATGAACCTCAAAAACAATTTGATAGGTAAAATAAGCCTGATGAAAAAGCCACATAAAATATGGTTCTGTTTATATGACAGTCCAAAAGAAATCTCTGAAGCAGATACCTGGTTGCATGGGCTTACCGTAAAAGCAGGGATTGTCTGCAGATAGGTACGAGGGATTTCTTTGCACCAATGAAAATTTTCTAAGAATAAGTTATGGTTTTTGAACAACTTTGTAAGCTTTGTAAGGGTCCATATTGCATTGTTCTCGGCTCTCATAAGAATGTAAAGAGAAACTCATAGGTGAGGGGCATAGCTCTGTGGTGCTTGCATACTACACATGAATTCCTATTTGTGCCCTTAAGATTGGTGAAATAAATATATATGTGTGTTATATTTCAAGTAAACAATTGCTCAACAATAAAAGGATAGAAACACGTCAAAGAGACATAGCCAACCCAAAAGAGTTCCCAATGACTAATACTGAAATGATTTCAACAACAAAAGAGAACAGCACTGGATTATAATCTAAAGTACAAAATATAAATGTATAAAGCACACGAGTCCATACTGATAAAATTTACAGAATAAATGGGAAAGAGACATATCTTCTTTAAAGAATTCCAAATGATACATGTAGACCATTCCACACTACCCAGAGAAGGGTCCATATTGCATTGTTCTCGGCTCTCATAAGAATGTAAAGAGAAACTCATAGGTGAGGGGCATAGCTCTGTGGTGCTTGCATACTACACATGAATTCCTATGATTTATCCTCAGCTCCACAAAAGAGAAAAAAGCCCTTGATGTCCTGTAAATGGAGAAGGATGTCCTCAAATTCCTTGCAGCAGGAACTCACTTAGATGACACCAACTTTTATTTCCAAATGGTACAGTACAACAGCAAAAGGGAAAGTGATGATATCTAGATCATAAATCTGAAGAAAACCCAGGAGAAACATCTGCTAGTGACTTATACCATTGAAAACCCAGCTGATGCCAGTGTCACATTCTCTAAGTATACTGGCCAATGGTTGTGCTTAAGCTTGCTAGTGCTACTAAAGTCAATCTTGCTGTTGGACATTTCACTGCTAGAATCTTAACTAGCCAGATCCAGGCAGCCTTCTGGGAGCCCTGTCTTTTGCAAGTAACCAATCCCAAGGATAATGACCAACCTCTGAGAAGCATTTTATATTAATTTACTGCCACTACTGTGTAACAGATTATCCTCTGTGGACACTGCCATCCATGTGACAAGGAATACTCAGTCTGTTGTGATGGTAGACTAGGAAATTCTGTGTGGTCCCCAGGGAGCACCCCTGGGAAGTCCTGCATGATCTCTGCTTATGAGGAAATTCTGAAGAGACTGGAAAAAGAATAGGCCAGTTCTTAAAGGCTGTGAAAAGGAGGGATTTCAGGGTAAATGGAGCTCCTGCATTTACTGCTGTTCATGCCAAGGTACAGACTGCAGAAAACCTGTGCTGATCTTGATTGAAAATGAGCTCGCAGCCTGCCACTGAAGACCAGGCTGCAGCACCCACTGTACAAGCCACTGAATGGGTAGGAACAACCAAAGTCATCATAAGCTGCTTTCCTACAAGCTCTTAAACTAAAACCAGAAATAAAGTTATTGAAAAAAGAATTGTCCATTTCTAAATAAATATGTATGTAATACTCTTCCCAAGAGGTAGACCTCAAGCCTTCTCTTTGAGGGTGGGTTAAATTTAGTGACTTGCTTCCAGATAACAGAGAAAGAAAAAACACTACCTTCATCATGTGATGAAGGTTAATGTCAGTGACAGCATGTGGATATCACATACTGCCTAATATTAATGATGAGAAGGGCACTTTACCTCCATGGGATGCTCCCAAAACCCCATAACATGTCTTCATTATGAGAAAACAAAACCGGTTTGGAGCATATTCCTGCAGGGCATTTAGCCAGTTTTCCTCAAGACTGTCAAGGTCATAAAAATTACAGAAAGGCTAAGAAAGTGCCACACATGGGGAACACATGAAAATGAAATGAATTTGTTATTCTGCTCTGGATTGGAATGGAAAGAAGATATTAATGAAAACATTGGTTAAATCTGAATAAAGTTTGTGGTCAATAGGAAAAAAAAAGAAACACATGTAACTCAAAAGGATATTTATAGACTGAAAGTCAGAGGATAGAAAACAATACTCTATGTGACATGAAACCAGAAAAAATCAGGGGTAGTTAATCTGCTTGCAGACAAGGTGAACTTCAAACCAACAATGATCAAAAGAGATAAAGAAGGTCATTATACACTTGTTAGGGGAAAAGTTCGAGATGAAGAGATAACAACCATAAATATATATGCATCAAATATGGGGGCACCCAACTATATAAGACAACCATTCATAGACATGAAAAATCAAATAAGCAATAACACAATTGTAACAGGGGACCTTAATAACCCATTATCAAAGAGACAGATCAACTAGACAAAAAATCAGCA
This sequence comes from Cuniculus paca, assembly GCA_004365215.1. NCBI lineage: Eukaryota > Metazoa > Chordata > Mammalia > Rodentia > Cuniculidae > Cuniculus > Cuniculus paca. Next base: position 15,350 of record RJWT010020009.1, on the reverse strand, counting down.
AAGAAATAACAGAACTGAATCAAATGTAAGCAAATGGACTTAGTAGATGTATATAGAGTGTTCCACCCAACAACATCAGAAAACACATTCTTCTTAGCTACACATAGGATGTTCTCTAAAATAGACCATATACTAGCCCATAGACCATGCTTAAGTAAACGCAAAGGAACTGAAATTATTCCATGCATATTATCTGATCATAGTGCAATGAAATTGGAAATTAATGATAAAAGAAACCACAAAAGCTCCATAAACACATGGAAATTAAATAGCACCCTACTGAACAACTAATAGGTCACAGATGAAATTAAAGAAGAAATTAAACAATATCTACAATCAAGCAAAAATGCAAATACAACTTTCTAGAACCTGTGGTACACAATGAAAGCAATCTTCAGAGGGAAACTTGTAGCAGTGAATTTTCACATGAGAAGGGTACTTTACCTCCATGGGATGCTCCCAAAACCCCAAAGGAAAACAGAATGAGCGCAAATAACCTAATGCTGCACTTCAAACTTCTAGAAAAAGAAGAAGAAGTCAAGCCCAAAGACCATACAAGGGAGGAAATTATAAAGATCATAGAAGAAATTAACATAATTGACAGTAAGAAAACAAAGAATTAATGAATCAAAGAGTTGGTTCTTTGACAGAATAAATAAGACTGATAAACCCTTAGCCAACCTTTTCAAAAGAAAAAAGAAAAACTCAAATTCATGCAGTGAGGAATGAAAAGGGTGAAATCATTACAGATCCTGTGGAAATACAAAAGATCATCAATGCATACTTTGGAAACCTTTACTCTCATAGAATTGAAAACACAGAAGAAATGGACAGATTCCTAGAAACATGTGAATTACCAAAGCTGGATCAAGAAGATATAAAAAGTCTGGGTTATTCAGTTAATGAAATTGAAAACATAATTAAAAACTTATGAACAAAGAAAAGCAAGGTCCTGCTGAATTCACAACTGAATTCTACAAGAAATTTAGAGAACACTTAACTCCAACACTCCTCAAACTATTTAATGAAATTGAAAGGGAAGCAATTCTCCCAATTCATTCCAGGACACAAATATTACCCTGATACCTAAACCAGAAAAAGACACCCCCCCCGCAAAAAAAGAAAACTATAGGCCAATCTCTCTAATGAACATAGATGCAAAAATCCTCAATAAAATACTAGCAAACAGAATGTAGCAAATCATCAAGTGGGATTCATCCCAGAAATGCAGGGATGGTTCAACATATGCAAATCAATAAATGTAATACACCATATTAACAGAGCCAAAGCAAAACTCACATGATCATCTCAATAGATATAGAAAAAGACTTTGATAAAATCCAGCACTCATTCATGATAGAAATCCTACAGAAAATTGGAATAGATGGTCTATACCTCAATCTGATAAAACCCATCTATGACAAACCAACAGCCAGCATCATACTAAATGGACAGAAACTGAAAGCTTTCACCTAAAATCAGGTGAAAGACCAGAATGCCCACTAACACTATTTCTATTCAATATAGTTGTGGAAATGTTAGCCAGAGCAATTAGACAAGAGATAGAAATAAAAGGAATAAAGATAGGAAAGGAAGAAGTTAAATCATCATTATTTGCAGATGACATGATACTCCACATAGAAGATCCCCAAAATTCCATTGAAAGACTTCTATATTTAATAATAAAATTCAGTAGTGTAGCTGGATACAAAGTTAACACTCAAAAATCAATAGCGTTCCTGTACACAAAAAACAAACTGACTGAGAAAGAAATCAGGGGAACAATACATTTTACAATAGCATCCAAAAAAATGAAATACTTTGGAATCAATCTAACAAAGAAAGTAAAAGATTTATACATTGAAAATTACATCACTCTGAAAAAAGAAATTGAAGAGGATTTCAGAAAAATGGAAAGATATTCCTTGTTCATTGATAGCAAGAACAAACATTGTAAAAATGACCATGATCCCAAAATTGTTATACAGATTTAATGCAATCCAGATCAAAATACCATTAGAATACTTCACAGATCTAGAAAAAACATTCCTAAAATTCATCTGGAACCAGAAGAGACCCTAAAAGTAGCAAAGGCATTCCTGAGCAACAAAGGCAAGGCAGGAGGCATCACAATCCCTGAATTGAAATTATACTACAAAGCTAGTGTGATAAAATCAGTATGGTACTGGCAAAAAAAAAAAAAACAGACCTGAGGATCAATGGAATAGAATAGAAGATGCAGACATAACTACAAACACACTCAGCCATCTTATCTTTGACAAAGAGGCCAAATACGTTCACTGGAAGAAGGATAGGCTCTTTAATAAATGGTGCTAAAAAACTGGCTTTCCACATACCAAAAACTAAAACTAGACCTGTGTCTATTGCCATGCACTAAACTAAAGTCAAAATGGATCAAAAATCTAAATATCAAAAGAGAAACATTAAATCTACTGGAAGAGAAAGTAGGTAAAAATCTCGACATAGGGCTAGGCAGAGAGTTCATCAACAAAAACCAAATGGCACAGGAATCAACAACTGGTATCTTATTAAAGATTTTACATGTCAAAAGAAATCATCAACAGAGTGAAAAGAAAACCCACGAATTGAGAAAAAAATCTTCATCAACAGTCCCTCAAAGAACTTCTATCTAGAACATATAAAGAATTTTAAAATATCAGGCCCCCAAAATTCAAAGACCCAATCCAAAACTGGGCATCTGAAATGAAGGCACACTTCTCAGATGAGGAAATACAAATGGCAAAAAAATTTATGAAAAATGTTCAACGTTATTTATCATTTGAGAAATGCAAATTAAAACAACACTGAGATTTCTCCTCACTCCAAAAAGGATGGCTCTCATCAAGAAATCAATGAATAACAAATGCTGGTGGGGCTGTGGGGAAAAAGGAACACTTCCATTGTTGGTGGGAGTGTAGACTGGTACAACCACTGGGGAAATCAGTATGGCGATTTCTCAAAAAACTAGGATTAGAGGTCCCATTTGATTCAGCTATTCTCCTTGAGTATTTTCACAGAATTAAAAACATGCCTCAGTGATATATGTGCACCTATGTTTATAGCAGCACAATTTGTAACAGCTAAATCTTGGAAACAACCCAAACGCCCTTCAACTGAGGTATGGATAAAAAGACATGATATTTTTATACAATAGAGTACTACTCAGCTATAAATAAAAATAAATTCGAGGTTTTTGTAGGTAAATGGATGCAACTAGAAACCATACTCATAAGTGAAATAAATCATACTCATTTGTAAACATTGTATCCTGTCCCATGTGTAAGAAAGTGAAAAAGTAAATAAGATCCAAAAGGTATAATAGATATTGTGAAAGAGAAAGAAACTCAAAAGGAAAGAACTGGAATGGAGAAAAATTTTTTAAAAGGGAAAAAAATATGTATACACATATATATACACAAGATAGCTAAGATAATTGTACTATTAATTCTGTTAGTTCATGGAAAGAAACCGAGTGCTTATATTGTTTGATCTGTTTTGCATGCTTGTAATCTCAGCAAGTATTCTGAAGATAACAATACACACTATAGTGGCCATTGTTAATTTCCTATCATCTTGTTTTGAAATCCTACATCACTGTTATTGTTTTGTTTTTGTTTTAATCTCTTTAAAATTAAAAAAATAAAATTATATTATAAAATATATAGTTTATAATACTGTTTATCAGGTTAAGTTTCTGGTTTTTGTTTTGGGTACTGGGGATCAAACTCACAACCATGCACTCACCAGGCAGGCATTTGTGCCACTGAGCTAAATCCCCAATCCTCAGGTTAAGATTCTAATTCTAGTTTTGTTCAAAGTTTTAATCATATTTGAATGCTAATGTTCATCAAATGACTTCTGCTTCTATTGAAATGATCAAAGTATGTTTCTTTTTTATTCAGCAACATGGTAAACATTTGATTTTCTAATATTAAGCACCTTTGCCTTTTTTGCAACAAGGGCTCACTGTGTTTCCCACCCTGGCTGGACACACTCCTCTTGCCTCAGCCTCCAAGTGCTAGGATTACAGGCATGTGCCACCATGTCTAGCCTCTATTTCTAAACATAGCTTGTAACACATTAATGTTATACATTACTGTCATACAGCCTAAACTCTACCTTGTAGTGTGATATTCCTCTTTTAGGAAGGGACTAGGTTATGGAAAGTATTTTCTACTTTCTGGCTATGATTGATACATTCATTGCTTGGCTCACAGAGTATAGCTTTTTATAATAGGAGGGAGAAGACTTGCAAATATCTTATTTTCCATAGTTCTGTATGCATGACTCTGTTAATTTTTCACATGGACATATCATATAATAATTATGAGTAAAGGTTTGTCAGTTCTCTTGGGTTTTCTAGCTAAATAGTTATACCATTTCCGTACAATGAAAAATGTATCTCTTCCTTTCCAAATCTTTTTTCTCTTATCTGTTTTAGCTTATACCACTCAATTATAAGCATGAAAAGTGACAACAGAAATTATTTTCTCAATCTTGTCTTTAATAAGAATTCATCTAGGTGTTGCTCCCTTAAATCATAATGCTGGCATTTAGAATGAAATATGTATAGTTGTCCTGGAAAGAAAAGATCTGTGTACACCTACTTCGTTTAAAAGGATTTTAAAACTGGAAAAGATTTTTACTTTTATCAAATGCCTTTTCACCATTCTTCTTTTGGATTGATTTTGTGAATTATAATAACAGATTTTCTATTGGGGATCCATGAATGACAAAATGCTACACCAATGTGCTTAATGTAGTAAGATAGATAGATGGATTAAATACTACGTACCATGCTTGAAATGCCCTGGAATAATTTTCCCCAACTCCCCATTTCAGAGATTTTAAACCTACAGAAAGATTTTTAGAAAGTGCAGCAAATTCTTAAAATGTGTTTCATATTTGTTTTTTTCAATGTACCTGTATATAATTTATTTTTTGTTGACCCATTTAAATATAAGTGAGAACCAGTTTGCCCCTCCCAGGGTCAGCAGAAGCCATGCTGGGTCTGGGAGGAGTACAACAAGAAGCCAATTTGCAAGCCATGTAAGCCATGTGTGGCCCAAGAAAAAAGAAGCCAGTTAGGCCCTCCCATGAGCCAAGCAAGCCATGTGGGACCCAGGAAGAGAGAAGCCAGTTCACCCTTCCTGTGAGCTGACAAGCGTGTGGGCTGAGAATCAAGAACATTCCCTCCCTTAAGCAACCTGCTGGTTTAGAAGACAGGCTGAGTTGATAGCAACTGAGGTACAAAAACAACTAAATGCTTGTATTGTTTGACTGACTTTGCAAGCCCAAAGAAGATAACAGTATGCGATATAGCAAATGTGGAGAATTTCCTTCTGTCTTGTTTTTAAAATCCAATATTGTTCTGTTTAGTTTTGTTCCAATTTATTGTTTTGTTTTATTTAATGTTCTGTTTTGATTGGTTTTATTCTGTCTTGTTTTATTTGATTTTACTATATCTGATGCTATGGACAACTATTGTGAAGATAACAAGAGATATTATGGTAGCCATTGTAAATTTCCTATTATCCTGTTTTGAAGTTCTGTACCACTTTCAGTTTTGTTTTGATTAGCTTTATTCTGTTTTATTTTGTTAGGTTTTATTCTCTTTAAAATAAAAATTTCTAAAAATTTAAAAATTTAAAAAATAAATGTAAGTGAGAGATATTAGGTCAGACTTCTCCATGAACCAATACCATGACAACTGAAACGTTAAACTTCATGTTACCTATTACATAGTCCATGTTTAGATTTCCCCCATTGTCTGCTTATGCTCTTCTTAGCTAGTTTTCCTTTTCCTTCAAATCATGTAGGATTCAATGAAGAATCATGAATTGCATTTAACTGATATATCTCTTTAGTTTCTTTACTCTGGAACAGACACCAACTTATTTATTGTCTTTCATTACATTGCACTTTACGACCAGATCAGTTGTCCTATAGAATGGGTCACAACTTGAGACTGTCTGTTTGTTCATGGTTATATTCATATTAAACATTTAGCAAGAAGAACACATAGATAATGCTATTTTCCATTGCATATCATCAGGTGACATATAATGTCAACATGTCTCATAGTTGTGACACTAAGTTTGATCACTTAATTACAATAGAGTCTGCTAGTTCTCTCTGTTGTAAAAATAACAATTTCTTTTTTGATGCTCTTGTTCTGAATTTGATGAGTGAGAAATCCTTCAAGTTAGTTCCCATGTCATTGTAACACATCCTTACAGATTTTTAAGCACCTCCTCAATTTTCTGGCACACTTGGACATTTCAGACTCATCTTGTACTCTCTTGCCCAATACTGGAATCATCCTATCCACTAAACCATTTCCCCTACTTTGTTTCAATGGAAAATATATTAAAAAGCTAAGATCTTGTACACTAAATTTGTTCATTCCTACTGAGGAGTCATTATTTCTAGCAATTTTCAGTAGATCAACAAATCCAACATGACATTTTTACCTTTCCACATTTAATGTTTCTTCTTCCAAAATGAGAATTCAGATATCCAACAGCATTTTTTTCTCAAGTTCTCAATGTTAGAATAGACACAAAATAGTATCAACATGACTACTAAATGAAGGTTCGTATGCCTTTAGTCTATCTTTTTGTTTTGTTTTTTGTTTTTGTTTCTTGAGCTCCAGGGATTGAACTCACAACCTTGCGCTTGCCAGGCAGGCACTTACACTGCTGAGCTAGATCCCTGGCCCTGCCTTTAGTCTATCTTTAGAAAGTATACAATAAATATATAGAGCAGAAAAAATATATTCAAATAGTTGAATTATTGTTCCTTGTGATTTCTTAGTAATGTGAAAAAAGTTAAAAAGCTTGTTTGTATTGAATGATAGAATTTTTCCATCCTTGAAAATTGTTTTGAATATGTAAAATACTATCACAGTTTAACAGATATCAAATCATATCTTGATAACTTTAAGTTTTACCCCTGTACCTATTCCTTCAACTTTATTCTCACTCACCTTGTGTTGTATTTTATCTCATTTTTTATTTTTCTTATTTTGTGTGTATACACACACATATATCCTCATACTTACAAATGATATCCCTGTGCTGTTTGAAAATGCCTTTTTTTGAGAGAGAGAGAGAGAGAGAGAGAGAGAGAGAGAGAGAGAGAGAGAGACTGACTCACTCTGCAGTTCAGGTTGGACTTGAACTTACTATGTAGCCCAGACTGACCTCAAACTCTCAGGAATTCTACTGCCTCAGGCTCCTGAGAGAAGTTGCTTTTTAAATTTAACACAATATATCATAGAAAATCACTCCATATGACTTTATTGATTTTATTCTTTTTTAATATACTTGCATGGTATTCCCTTGTAAAATGTATGATAGTTTATTCAGCCAGAATATTATGCATGGGAAATACCCTAAAGTTGTAAAGTCCTACATTAAAAAAATTGACAGATGTCTTCCCAAATCTGACAATTATTCTAAAAACTTAAACAGTATCAAACCCAAATTGTGAAGCAGAATCTTTTCTAAGATACTGATAATTTCAAAAAACAAATTGCAATGCAAACTAAAACTACAATGAGATGCCACTAAACAGACACTGGCAAGTGTCTAAAATTAGGAGGATAAAAAAACACCAAATATCAGCAAAAATAAAGAGAGATTATAACTCTCATACTGTTGGTGAGAGTGTAAACTGCAACTTTAAAAACTGTTTAGTCATATCTTACCAAAGATGGTCATATACAAACCTCAGAATTCAACAATTAAACCCCTACATCAGTAATGGTGAACCTTTTAGGGCTTCCAATGATAGCTAATAGTCTGCTGCAGTACACATGCCATAGGCGCACCACCACCCCAGAACTACACAAATGTCTTCACCAAAAGACATGTAGCAAAATGCTCATAAAAGTAGTATTTATACAGTCATGGAGAACAAGAAGAGAATCAAGAAGCCAAATCACACCTTCCCGTGAGCCAAAAGCAGCCATGTGGAACTGGAGGAGAATCGGGAGGCCAAACCATGCCTTCCCATGAGCCAGCCCGTGCAGGGGCTGGGAGACGGGAGGAGTGACGCACCCCAACCTGGAGGTGGGGACCTGGTTTGGAGGAACTGGGGCTGAGATGATAGCAGCTGAGGTGAAGAAAGAATAACTTGATGCTTGTGTTGTTTGGGTGACTTTGCAGGCCTGCGGCTGGTGGTCTGAACATCTATTTGAAGGATACCAGTGTGCACTGTAACAACTGAGGGGGATTGCCTTCTGTCTCGTTTTTGAAATCTAGTTTTCTTTTTATTGTTTTGTTTTGTTCCTGTGTCTGGTTACCTGAGGATGACAATGTGCAATATAACAACCACTGTAGGATTCCTGTCTTGTTTTGAAAACCTACTTTGCTATTGTTTTTTGTTGCTGCTATGGTAGTTTTGCTTTTGTGGTTGGTTTTTTTTGTTTGTTTGTTTGCTTATTGATTTTTCTTTCTCTCTCTTTAAAATAAAAAAAAATTTTTAATTTTTTTAAAGTATCATTTATAATAGTCAGAACCTAGAGATTACCAAGATGTACTTAGTGAACTAAGTACATGTTGGTCTATGCACACAATGGAATTTCCAACTATGAAAAAGGAATTTCCAACTATGTATAACAATATAGATTAACCATATAAACATTCATATTGGGGAAAATAAGCCAGGTCCAAACAAGTACATACCATTTGGTTTCACTTAGACGAAGTTCAAAAACAGGCAAAACTAACCTATGCTGTTGGAAGTTAGGGCAGTGGTTATTTCAGCAGCGTCAAAGTAGAATCTAAAAATGTGAAGAGGCTGGTCTGGGGTGGTGGCAATATTCTGTTTCTTGCTCTTGGTTTGGAGTGTGCAAGTGAGTTCACTTTGTGAAAATTCAGCAAGTCATATATTTACCATATGTGCAATTTTCTGTATGGTTTACTTCGACAAAAAGTATGCTCTAAATTTCAGTTATATAATAAAGAGAAAGAACAAAAAATCATGGACTCAAATATCTAAAACCAAATGGAGGAACTATAATGAAAGCCAGGATGCCTGGTTTACATTTTAAAATGTCAAGTTGTTAGTTCAAAATTATAGCCTTTGAAGTCTAGTGCTTGAGTTTTAAAATTAATATGCATCTTGCATTCTATTCTCTGATGCTTCTGTGTTGGTCATAATACAAAAATGTTTCTGTGTATGCAATAACAAGTGAAAATGATGCTCTAAGAAAATTTCTGCACTTTCCCTGTAGTCTGAAAACCCATCATCAAGCATGCTGCTACCTGCAGACTGAATGATACATTTAAGAAAAAGTAAAGTATGCAAACCTTTCTCCTGGTTGCACTCATTAGTGTTTTAAAAGATTGCAGTTATTATGTAATATAACAAGAAAATTATATAAGAATCCTAACAACTTTAGACTGAAGAAAAAAGCTTAATAGCTATGTTAATGAAATCACAAAATTTATATTCTAGCCATAGAAGTTATTATACAATTGTTATATAAAAGTTGATATATTGCATGCAGCCTTAATATGTAAGAAAAAATTATAGAAATGCATTGGGTGACCAGTTTATAAATATTTTTCTGGCCCTTATGCCATGTGTGGTATTCATCAGTTATATATATATATATATATTTTTTTTTCGGTACCAGGGATCAAACTCATGACCTCATGCTTGCCAGGCAGGTGCTTATGCCACTGACCTAAATCCCTGGCCCAGCTTTTTATATTTTAATTGGTTGTACTTTTTGTCTCTCTAAATACATGCCTCTACAATGATTTATATTTATAGTTTACATTCTCTTTCATAAGGACAATTCCCCAAATTGCTTCAGAACCACAAAAGCTTGGTCCATCCCTGAACGAGATTTAAGTTCATAGGAGGTACTGCGTTTCTTACCTTGCTGATATAAGATAGCAGGATTGCGCTCCACATATTACCTGACAACTAAGAGCTAAGATACAGCTAATTGAAGAAGTGATTCGCCTATTTATTTATGCAGTATCAAAGGATGTCAGGTTCTGTGCTAAGCTATGGGATGCAATAGTGAGCAAACAAGCAGGGCTTCTTGCCTTCTTGAAGCTTATGGCTCCATGAGCAGAGAAGAATCAGATAATTCCCAGTTACAAACTATGGTCAGTGCAGTAAAGGAGGATTACAGAGTAAAATAGGATGAATGTTTGGAGAGATATGTCAGATGGCAAAGTGTCTGTCAAATTAGGAGGTATCTGATAAAACAAGCAAAAAGATGGAGAGATGTTCTTCTGCTCACAGCCCTGGCAGATGGGACCAGGAATGCAGATGGTCTGGTCTCAACCCAGGCTGACTCCAGCACTGGATGGACCTGGAGGAGGAATCAGTGTCAGGGCAGCTCAGCCAGGCCCAGGGCAACATGCCTGTGGTGTGGGCACCTACTACACCAAGCTGCAACCACGGGCAATCCCAGCCAGAGACTGCTGGAAGCTGGTGATTGACAGCATGAATTGTAAAGACAGACTGTGATGTAATCCTGGTTTGGACACATTCCAACAACCTTTGCAGCTTTTCTTATTTGAAAGGAAAAAAATAGGAGAAGGGAACAAGCCGTGTTAGGTGCTCTGCATAGAGGTTAGTACCCAGTGCTAAATAAATGGTAGTTGCTCTCATCCTGGCTCTCCTCCTCCCTCCCCCAGTTCATTTCCTTCCTTTCACTTGTTTCTGGGGCTAGTCTTTATTCACCTCAGACTGGAATTCTGCCCACAACTCAGTCCTGAGCATTGGCCAGACAGCCCCAAAGCCTTTGTCTTCTTGCCCAATATTGCCACCTACTGTCTAAGTCTGGATTCCCTCTAAGCCCTGTTCATTGTAGCCCTTAGCAGCTTGTGTCAGGCAGATATGGTCCCCAGTAGGCTTATACGGACATGTGTCTAGTGACTTGCTCATGGAAAAGTCAAGTAATCAAACGCATAGTATGTGAATTATGAGAAGAGTCTTCCTACTTCATTTTAAAATTTCCTTTAGTAAAGAAATGAAGTTTAACACTTTACACACAACTTTAACTTTTTTCAACTGTGCATTATATTGAAATTAGACATTGATTTAACCATTAGATTACTTAACTATTAGATTGTAAGCACCTTAAGAGAATAGACTGTTACTATGCTTCTTGTTCCTAGAACCAAATAAAGTATAGACAAATCAACCAATGTAGTAGCTTCTCAGCCAGAAACACACCCATGATGTGTGATTTATAATAAAAGTGACACTGAAGAATAAAACAACGGTCACTTTAATATAAAGTGCCAAGGACAGTGATACTTAAAAAGGACATTTAAAAAGGACAGTGATGTTCATACTTCATATCATATATAAAAATCATTTCCAGATAGATTATAAATTACATGTGAAAAGGTTTCTAGGACATAACATGGAATGCCTTCATGATCTTAGGTTGGGCAAAAAAAAATTATAAAAACACCAAATCACCTATAAAGGAAAAGATTGGTAAATTGAATCATATTAAAATTGATTATTTCCAATAAGAAAAAGAAACCCTTAGGAATAGTTAAAAAGCAAGGAGAAAAGTTAACCATGAACTCTGAATCAGAATATATTTAAGAATTCCTGCAAATCAACAATAATTTTTTAAAAAGGCAACACAGCATAATCAAGTATGAAACTGAGCAGTCACAAACTCCTTCCTGGAAGTCAACATTTCCCTGATACCAAAACAAGTCAAAGACTTAAAAAACAAAGCCTGCAGGCCAATTTCCTTTTTTGTATCTCCTTATGAAAACAGATACAAAAATCCTCAGCAAGATGCTGATAAACAAAATGTGATTAATCATTAAAAAGATCACACTCCATGACCAAGTTGTTTTCATTCCAGGGATGCAAGGATGGTTCAACATATATAAATCAATAAATGTAATACATCACCTAAATAGCAGAACCAAAGATAAAAATCACAGGATGATCATCTTAATAGACACAGAAATTTTTACCTAATCCAACATCCATTCATGATAAAAACCCTGATAAAATAGGTATAAAAGACCTTGCTTCAAATAGACAAAAGCCATTTATTAAGGAGAAACTTCAGTCATTTGTAGGAAAATGAATGCACCTTGAGACCATGTTAAGGGAAACAAATCAGACATACAAGCTTAAATATCACATAGTTTATCTTGTATGAGAAACCAAAATATAAATAGATGCATAATAGAAATAGAGTACTACATCTTTTGAAAATGGAAGGGGGACCAAGGAGGGGTGAAGGGGATGAAAAAAAAATCAAGGTGTGCTATGTATATGTGCCATTTCCCAGGAGGAATGTACTAAAAACATGGAATTAAATTTTTTCAAGCCATTTATGATAAACCCACTTCATATTAAAGGAAGAAATTCTGAAAGCATTTTCTCTAAAAATCTGGAATAAAGCAAGGATGTTCACCTTCACCACTCCTGTTCAATATAGTACTCAAAACTTTGGCCAGAGCAATCAAGCAAGAGAAAGAAATAAAAGATATTCTCATAGAAAAGAATGAAGTCAAACTATCCTTACTCATAGATGACACAATCTACTACATAAAAGTCCCAAAAGCTCCACCAAAAAGCTTTTAGAACTAATAAGTTCAGGAAAATAGCAGGATACAAAAATCAATATAAAAATCAATAGTGTTCCTGTACACCAACAATGAATCCACCGAGAAAGAAATCAGGAAAGCAACCCAATATACAGTAGCTTAAAAAAGAAAGATACCTAGGAATTTACCCAACCAAGAAAAATACCTAGGAATTTACCCAACCAAGAAATTGAAGAGGATATTATAAAATGTAAAGATATTCCCTGTTCCTGAATAACCAGCAGCAATAATGTCAAAATGGCCATATTACCAAAAAGGATATATACACTTAATGCAATTTCAGTCAAAATATCAAGAGCATTCTTCACAAAACTACAAAAAAAATCCTAAAAATTTATATGAACCAGAAGAGATCCAGAATATCAAAAGCATTCTTGAGCCAACAAGAGTAAAGGAGGCATCGCAATCCTGGATTTCAAGTCATATTAATAAACTTACAGTGAAAAATGGCAGGAAAAGAAAACTGACATATTGATCAGTGGAACAGAGTAAGACCCTGTTTAAAAAAGACAAAAAAAAGAAGAATATTCAATCAAAAAATGGGCAACTGTAATGAAGAGACACTTCTCAGAAGTAGTAGTAAAAATGCTGAATGGATACATAAAAAAAAATGTTCGGCATCTTTGACAATTGGAGAAATGCAAGTCAAAACATAACTCAGATTCCATCTTACTGCAGAAAGAATGACTATCATCAAAAATTCAAAAAACAACAAAAGTTGGTAATGTAGGGGAAAAGGAAACTTTACACATTGTTAGAAGAAATGTAAACTAGTATGACTACTATGGAAAACAGTATGGACATTCCTCAAAAAGTTAAAAATAGAAATTCCATTTGAGCCAGCTGTACCTCTTCTGGATATCTTCCCCAAAAAGTTAAAGACATCATATTACAGTGATACAGGCATATCCATGTTTGTAGCAACACAACTCAAAATAGCTAAATTTAGAAGCAGCCTATATGCCTATCAATGGATGAACTGAAAAAGAAAATGTGGTATATATATATATTTTTTTGAGTGCTACTGGTCCATAAAGACAGATAAATCTGAGTCCTTTGTAGGAAAATGAATGCAATTTGAGACTCTAATACTAAGTGAAATGAAGCAAACACAAAAGGTTAAATATCACGTGGCTTCTCTTATATGAAAAACCAAAAGTAGAAATAATCTAGAGAGTGAAATAAAAAACGATAGCAAACAAAGTGATAGATTTCGTGCAGATGGGCAGAGGATCTGCGGATGGAAGGAGATGGAAGGGAGGAAAGGAGAAGCAAAAATGATCAAGATGTGATATGTATATGTACCAATTCCCCATCATGTTGATGTAGTATTTATTATGTGTCGCAAACATATTAATAAAAAACAAATTGAGGCACTTCTGCAAATAATGAAATAGCCAATATTAAAACACATGGAAAGATGTGCAACCTAATTAGTACTCAAGAAAATTAAACTTACGTACGTTATGAAATACTACTCCACTACTCCATAATGACAAAATAAAAAGCATTAAAAAGCTGACATAATACTAAGTATAGGGAAAGACAGGAAACAACTAGCACATTCATTCATAATTGGTAGAATATACATTGATAAAAATCACTGTGGAAAACATTTAGCAGTGACATTTTAAACCATAAATCATATATATATATATATATATATATATACACACACACACATATACATACATACATACATACATATATTTTTTCTATAAAACAAAATGCCCACTCTCAGGTATATATGCAATGGAATTACAACATGAGCACTGAAAGTACAGAAAAGTCTCCAGCAGCACTATTTACAATAGACACAAACTGAAAGGAACTCTAATGTCTATTATCAGCAGAACAGATAACCATGGTGGAACATTAGGAAAATGGTATGCATACAATGAATATGGATTAACTATTGCCATGTGTAGTATGATGGCTACAAGGAGTGATCAAAATAGACATTAAAAGTTTATATTTTAAAAATTTAAGCCAGTCACGATGGGGTGCTTCTGTAATCCTAGCCCCCAAGAGGCTGAGGCAAGAGGATTGTTATGAGTTTGAGGCCATCCTGGGCTACACAGTAAGTTCAAGTCCAGTCTCAATTATGTAGTGAGACCCAGTCTCAAAGAAAACAAAAACAAAAAACAACCGGTAGTCAAATTCATCCCTAAAGGAAAATTTATAGTCTTAAGTGTGTACATTGGGGAAACAGAGAAAAAAATAAAACTCAAACTCAGACTCAACCAATAAATTAGAATAAAGAACAAAGTGAACTCAAAGAAACAATAAAGAAAAACATAATAAAAACAAATGAAATACAATCAAGTCAAATAAGTTAAACCTTGGTTGTTTAAAAAGCTTCACAGGAACAAAGATGGTAGAGTAGAAGCTAACAGCAAAGCACAGCTGTTCTGGGACCTGGAATTGAAACAACTGAAAACTACATAGGAAGGTGAAAGCAAAGAAGAGCTCTGAGAATCAAGAAAGAGGGCGGAGGGTTTAGCTCAGCAGCATAAGTGCCTGCCTGGCAAGTGCAAGGTTGTGAATTCGATCCCCAGTACCTAAAAAAAAAAAAATAATAATAATAATAATAATAATAATCAAGAAAGAGTCACCAGGAAAGTGGAAAATAATGGGAAAACAGAACAGTGTATAAGCCAGGCATGATGGTGCATGCCTGTAATCCTAGCACTCTAGAGGCTAAGGCTA
>RJWT010020008.1:0-18132 GCA_004365215.1 Cuniculus paca | reverse complement strand
TACCTCCTGTTTTCAGTGTTAAGATATATTTTTTGAAATGCTTCCACATTCAAAAATTTTTGAGTGCCAAAATGATGTTCAAAGTGTTTTGGATTTTTGAGCATTTCAGAATGTGGATTTTTGGACTAAGGATGCTCAAAGCTGGTAAAGTCAATGCATATTCCAAAACCACAAAACCCTGAAATTGGGTAAATACTACTGTACTGATATTCTAATAATGTTTTTTTTATACTGAAGAGCTTTTGAAAGAAAAATAACTGGTTATTCTCTATTTATATTTTTTATCTTGTACTGAGATTTTTATTGTCCTCATCAATGTTGAATAATTTTTGTATTATTATAAGTAGTCTTATGTATATCTAATTTAGATCTATTTAATCTTAATTTTGAATTACTTGTTTCCCTTAATTTGAAGTTACTTGAATAATGTGTCACTTGTCGAACAATTTCATTGTAATTTTAAATCTTACATTTTTTCATATTTTTCTCCTACAGGAATGGCATCAAGATTATAAAAAGTTCAGAGAAACAACTATGTATCTCATAATTGGGCTAGAAAATTTTCAAAGAGAAAGGTAAAATGTGGACAAATATGAAAAATTTATTTTTGTATTTCTCTTCAGTATTAACCTCATCTAATAGCTTTTATTCACAGTATACATTTTTAATAAGCTTTTTATTTTGGAATAATTTCAGAGTACAGAAAAATTACAGATTAATAAGAGAGTTCCCATATATCCAACTTAAAATACGTTTTTCATTTTAAATTTGTGGGTTGGCATTACTGTTTTTGTTTCTGTAAGCTCTTAAATATAATAGTTGATCGTTAGTATGACATGGAATTAGATTGAAGCCAGTAGCCAAATGTTCCAGTAGAGCATTTACTGGGGACCAACAGAGGTGGTAGTGAAGCATATGGAGCTCTTTATACCTCCAAATATCTGCTTGTGCTTACCAAGCCTTTTCGTGTCAATTCCGTGTTGCATTTTAACTTCATTGTAATGTTTAAGCCAATATCTCAATGACTTTAGCCAATTTACAGTAAATCAATTGCAGCTAGTATCTCAGTGGTTGCAGTTCACTTCCCCTTCCCTACAAAACAGTTACAGGGCATGTAAACTCCGAAATACCATGAAAAGTGTATCTGTAGGAAACTTCTGCGTACAAGGAACATACTGACTGATTGATTGATCAATTTCATTAGTCTATGTTTTTAATACATAATGTTTACATTCCTTGTGTGGTGTTTGTACATGTCTGTAAGTCTTTGAGAAAAACCTAGAAGGGGAGTAGCTGGGTCGATGGAATTTTTCTTCAGTTTTTTGAGGACTTTCCACGCTGATTTCCATAGTTGTTGTACTAATCTTCATTCCCACAAAAAACGTAATATAATTCCTTTTAATTTTCATTGAAACTAAAGATAGTTTTAAAGGAATTTCTTCTTAATGCCTATAATGTTATTATTTTAATAATGAAAAGGATAGATTTTGGTTTACTTGCTATTTCTGATTATTTACTAGTTTGCATTTACTTCTCAGTGTACTGTATTTCTAAATTTGTATCCTTAACATTAATTTGCTTAGCTAGGGTTTTTCAGAAGCTGTTTTATTTTGGTACAGTGTCTTATTGCAGCCAAGTAAGAAGAATACTGATTTGTTTTCTTCTAATAAAATGTCATAATCTAACATTGAGGTTATGATTTTTTAATGACAGCGATGAACATTTTTTCCTGTATCTGTTGAACATGGTGGCCAGCACCTGTGTGTGACATTTTATATTTAAATTAATGATTAGAATTGTTACAGTAAAAATTCAGTTTCTCAGTCAAACTGGCCATATTTCTGTTGTTAAGCAGCCACATGTGACTGGTGGCTCCTATATTGACCAGCCCAGATAACAGTGTTTCCATCATCACAGGAAGTTCTGTTTAGATAGTACTGCACAATTTTTATTTTTAAATTATATTTATATACACACATTTTAAGTTATATATATAATTTTTATATACACACACATATTTTTGTTGTTGTGGTTATCTTTCTGAGACAAAGTTTTACTATGCAATTCAGGCTTGCCTTGAATTCACACCAGTCTTCCTGCCTCAGCCTCCAAGGACTGAGATTACAGGCGTATACCACCTTGCCCAGCTAGTGCACATTTTTTATAATTAAATTTTATAATTTAAATTTTAAGAATTACAACACACACAAAAAATGTTTTACTTCACATTGTATTTAAATACTTAGATTCACATTATTAAAGTCCTGGTCATTGTGGGGATGTTTCACTTTGATCATTGAAATTGATGAGTATTTTGATGAATAGCTCCATTTAATGAGTTATGTAGTAATTATTTTATTTATACATAAAAATATTCATATTCACTTTTAGAATTTCTGAGATGTGTGTTTGTTTTGTTTTTTTGTTTTTGGTACTGGGGATCAAACTCATGACCTCACACTTGCCAGGCAGGCGCTTATGTCACTGAGCTAAATCTCCGGCTCTGAGATTTGTATTTATGTGAGGAAAATACCAATTTGATCTTACAGTTTGATCCAATGAAATCAAAAAGACATTTCAGTCTTTTTGATTAAGTAGTATATGTCAAATATACCAAAAGATGTTGCCAAACATTTTTGTCTTCTCTTATTGGTGAGACACAATACCCATGTCCAAAGTTAAGGGAAGAAGGGTTTATTTAACTCAGTTTGTAAAGATTTCAGTCCATGATCGGCTGACTCTAAGGCAGGATGGCTTGGGGGAAGACAGTTCATGGTGGGCAGACTGTAGCAAAGCAACAAGTGTCTTTCTGGCCCTTTTATCTTATCCAGACTACTTAGGATAGGTAACACTCACACTCTTAAGCCTAGTGCCTTTGAGTCTAGCATTAAACCAAGAATCTATTCCAGCATCACATACTTTAGATTCAGACACCTCTGAAAAAGCCCCACCTAAGACACCGTGAGGCTTTGGGGAAACCTGTAGATAAAAGCCATAACATTTTTAATGCAAACATAACAAGTGCAAGCCTTAAGTGGAGTATTCACTGATGTGTTCTTGTCCTTTCTGTGAATGGTGAAATAAATGTTTTAGGATCCATAACTTTATAGTAGTATAAGTGGAAAATAGCGTTTATCAGACTACATGGTCTTATTTCATCTGAAATAAGAATGTAGTAACTAGATGGATGAATCTTATTCTGTATTTTATTTATTTGTAAGTACTTTAAAGGTTGATAAACACGAAATTTTGTGCACTTCACAGGAGACTTGGACCAGTGTAACAGTTTCAGAGCTACTCTCTGAGAGACAACTAGAGTCTATAAAACTGTCTATGAATGTCACTCAGGAGATACCTTTCTTGATTAAAAAGTTAGTACCTAGAAAAGTGTAACAGTTATTTACTAAATAACTATCACAATTTTATGCTGTAAAGTACCGTTTAATGTTATGACCTCTTTTTTCATAAATAAAATCCGAAATTGAGGATATGTTTTTTAAAATATTTGAAAATAAAGTTTTTATTTGAGTTTCTCAAAATCAGATTCCTGGAAAAAATATGTTTTCTAAAAATGTTTAAAATAAACTGATGATCATTTCAGATGTATAATCTTATTTTCATGAATTTGTGTAATTTCTCCTAAATTGTTTTATAGCTGGGGAATGAAATGGATTTATTTTGTATCTAAGCAAAGTAACACTGATTGGTAACATAAACTAGAATTTAAAGTATGTAATAATTTATTTCTTTTAAAGATGCTATATTTTTCTATATTAATCTATGAGAAGTTACAGTAATGATTGGAAAAATGGTACAAAGGTGATATCATAAGATACTTTTTTATATCTCAGTTATATATAGGTATTACTATATTTTTTTATTCTAACATACTCAGAGAAGGTTAATTATTTTAGATAAAAGGTATAATATGCTGTTATACATTTTCTCCCTCTCTTTTTAAAACTTGATTTCAACTTCAGGACATCTAAACTTACGTTACTATGACACATAGGCCTAGCCCTGTCATCCTTTTACATTAGTTAGTTATGGACTTTTTTATTTTCGTTTTAACTCAGTAGGTGTCCCAGATTTACAGTTCACTTTTCTTTTTCTGCTTCTTTCATCTCCTTTGGATATTCTCTCTGTCTTTTACATTTTCTTTCTTTTTTTGGTACCGGGGTTCGAACTCATGACCTCGAGCTTGCCAGACAGGTGTTTATGCCACTGAGCTAAGTCAGTCCCTGGCCCCTTGTCTTTTACATTTTTCTAGATGACTGGAACTGTGTCTGCACATAGAAGAAACCTGACTATATAGTCCACTACAGTACATGAACCAACTGATATTTGTGATCATAAAAGAATGGAATTTGATCCTTATTTCATACAAAAATGATGTTATATTAGTAAACAGATTGTTGGCTTTCATATCAGTCTTTTTAGACAGTTATGTCCTGGTTTCAGGTGTTACTGTTGCTAAAACAGCGCTCTTTGGTGGACAATGGGGTATTGAATCATGTATTTTTATCACAGTGTTTTAGATAATAAAAAATTTATGTTTATATTTAACAGTTTTATAATTGCAGTTTAGTTTTTTTTAACAAAAATGCAGTGCTAATATTATGTTTGTTTTTAATTTTTAAGTTATATAGATTCCTTGCTGTTTCTTATCTGTGCGTATCAGAATAACAAAGAACTCTTGTCCAAGGGCCCATACAGAGGACATGATGAAGAGTTGATATCACATTATAGAAGAGAATGTTTACTAGTAAGTTGAATGTACTAGTATGTGTTTATCTTTGGGCTAGCTTTTTAGAATTATGCTAAAGATTGTTAACTTCGATAGGGTAAGAATTACAGTGGTGTTTATACAGTGGATTTGTTCCCTTAGGATTCAAAGTATACTGAATTCCATCTTCTTTATCCTAAGTACTATATCAGTTATAAATCAAAAGTGTTCTTAAATTGAAATCAGATTGTTTTGTTATATATTTATAGAGTTCATCATCATATTGTAGCCCCTATTCAGTGGGTAAGGAATGGCTGCATAGATCATAAGGAAATACTATTATTCTGGAAAACAAAGAATTAATTTTATGAATTTTGTTTAGTTGTTGTGCATAAAGTCCAAGGATCTATTGTGACACAGTGTCCTTTTTTTGTACCTAGTGATTGGTGGTTTTTTCCTCAGCTGTATGTTTTCAGTATATGTTGAAATGTTGTTAATACTACAGACTTTTAGAAGTTACTTTAAAAACAATATGTTTACACTAGTTCATGTAACTCTATGTCTGGAGTACATTGTTGATGTTCCTTGTATCAGGTAGCTGTCATGTCTAATCTCACAGACTCCATCTAAAAATACTTTGATTAGATTTCACTTTCAGTTAACTACTGCCATCTGTTCTATGTTGTGAAGTTGACATTTATTTCCGGTTAAAAAATGGAAACAAAAATGTTCACAGTACTGTACTGTATATACTTTTTGAATTTATATAGATTTATTATATAGATAAAGTATACTTTTAAGTAGGTCTACTAGTGAAATGTACTTTCAGTAGAAATTATCAGTTTTACACTAGTTTTAGTGTGCAATAGATCTTTTACATTTTTGATTGGGAATAGTAAGATGTTAGGATCTTGCTATTTTTCTCTCTGCTGATTTTACTACATTGCAGTGTATTTTAAAACATGAATTGTTTGCTGTTTTATATCCATTGAGGATGGTATTATTATATTTTTATTTGTGGTTCTAGAGATCAAACCCATAGCCTCACCCATGCTAGGCACATGAGGTAGATCCCCAACCCCAAGAGTGCCTTTGTTATTCTGACCCGTTTTAAAGGCTAAAAAAGCTCCCCGAAAAGGAACATTTGAATCATGTATTTCATTTTTTTTTTAAAAAAATGCAGTTTTGTATAAGTATATATCAATAAACACTGAATATGTTGACAGTTTTAAATTGAATACAAATAATTCTTGGACTGTGAAACATTTTAGTAAAGCTAATTTTAAATATAAGTACAACTTGATGATTCCCCTGAAACAATAAAAAATAGAATTTTTTTTTCATTTGTTGATAATAATCCAGCCACACTTAGTCGTTTTATATAGGAATTTAGATAATATTTCCTAAAGATTATTTTAGTGTTTTTTTGATGGAAATTTTTTCCCCCATATTATGTATTTATAGAATGTCAGGTTTTGGGGGCTATACAGCAAGTAAGACATATTTCCTATGCTCAAAGAACTCATCTGGTAAAAGGCATGCAAAATCTTTTTTATATTCTAGAGTAAGTACCAGTATGAGAAATATGCAAAATGATATGCCTAGTATTGTTGAAAGATTCTTAAGAGATAAGCGCTGAACTATAATCTTGATGGTTAAGTAGGAGTTTTGTACATGGTAGAAAAAGGAGAACATTCTAGTCAAGAGAACATTCTAGTCAAAACTATTCTATACAATGATGGTGAACCTTTTAGAACTTTCAGTGATGACAGACAGCTGACTGTGCTATGTGTACCTTAGGTTTGACATCACTGGCCTAGAATACATACAACAGAAAATGAAGATAAATTTACTGTGGGTAAAATATGAAGTAGTGAGATTAGGGAGAAGAGAAACCTGATGTCTGATGACAAATATGTTTATATTATGCTAGTGTAAATTCAGTTACACTTAGCATAATCAGTTTTTACCCCCACTAGAAGATAATTCTGGCAGTAGTTAACTACAGAGAAATACAGATTGACCTCCAGAAGGGGAACACAGAGGAAGGCCTCAACTAAGGCAGCAGTACGGTGGCTGTGAAGAAGAGAGTATAGAAGATGATGAGGAAAGTAAAATTTAGGGACATGGTGACTGTTGAATGAGTAAAAGCAGGAAATGGAAAAGTCAAAGTTGCCACACTTTAGTTTGAAGTTTATCATGAGGAATCTTAAGAGGATGATTAAGATTAGCTTTGAATATATTTAAGATTCTAAGCCATTGTTTGCTTCAGTGAACTGAACATTAAAACTTAACATTAACCTTCAGAACAATAATTAAAATTTATTGAATTATTTTTAAGAAGAGGAAACTATTACAGTTTTCTTCATTTAATCTTTTTAACCAGTCTATGAGGAAGATAATAGTGTCTAAATTTTTCACATAAAATAATGGAAGTTAAGAAATTTGTTAAGAGTGAATAATTAATGGTGAGTTGAACTTTTAGTACCCTCTTTCCACAATAAAAATCAGTTGAGTAAAATTACATAATATAAAGACAGGTAAGTTTTCTATTTTAAATTCAGCTTTACAGTTCACTGTGATTCTTATGATTTCAAGTTTAAACTACATATCATAGTTTTTAGTATTTTGGTACTCAATTTCTTATATCTGCATTTCTTATTTCATGAATTTTTCTGTTCTGAATCAGTGGTCAGCACTCTATGCCTTGTACTCCAGTCTACCATTTATTTTTATAAAGTTTTAGTGAAATATAGCAATGACTGTTGATTTATGTGTTATATATGACTGCCTTTGTCCAATAATGGCAAAATTGAGTATCTAGAGCAAAAACCCTAAAATAATCCAGCTGAAATTTGCTGATGCTTACACCAAATTATAAGCTCTGTAAGAGTTTTCTGTTTGCTTGGTATCTATGTAGAACATTTGGTAGTATATGGTGTATGTTCAGTAAAAATTTGTTGTAGAAAAGAGTGAGTTATTTTTATTACCTTAACCCTTTTTTTTTTTTTTCGCGGCACCAGGGATTGAACTCATGACCTCGTGCTTGCCAGGCAGGCACTTAGGCCACTGAGCTAGACCCCTGACCCTTGTCTTTTTGAGACAGGGTCTCACTATGCCATTCAGGCTGGCCTTGAGCTCACTTTGTAGCCCAGGCTGGTCTCGAACTCACAACGATCCTCCTGTCTCCACCTCCCGAGTGCTGGGATTACAGGCGTGAGCCACCATGCCCGGCTTTAACCTTTTTATATTAAGGAATATATAATAGTGTGTATTCATTTGATATTTATAAAGAAGATTATGGGTTTTTGAACATTAATATGTAACTTGAATTTCTTTATTTTAAAGTTTATTTTGGATGCTTATAAAATTTTCAAATTGAAGCTAATTTCTGGATAAATCTGCAGTTTTTTGCTTCTGTTTTTGTTCTCTTGTTATATGAATGGCTTTTTCTATGAGACTTTGTTGTTGTAAAATAGACTGAGATTGTTTTTCATATTTTTTCAGTAATCTTTATGAACACAGTTATTTTCTCTTCAGTATTAACATTTGCAGGTATTTTTATTTAATTAAAAATGAAACAAAATATGTTCTTTTTTCTCATTGCAAAAAGAAATTAAATGAACAAGCTGCAGAACTCTTTGAATCTGGAGAAGATCGAGAAGTAAACAATGGTTTGATGATTATGAATGAGTTTATTGTTCCATTTTTGCCCCTGTTACTGGTGGATGAAATGGAAGAGAAAGATATACTTGCTGTAGAAGACATGAGGAATCGATGGTGCTCCTACTTAGGACAAGAAATGGAATGTGAGTCTAAACATTTGCTAGTAGGTTTCTAATGTATCGGGATTAGAAGCAATTAGAATAAAGTGCTTTATATTCTTGCATTTTTAAATATTTTATAGTATTTTTATATTCACATCATTATGGTTTCTTTTCCTCACACTTACAAACTAGGTTGTATACATTAATGTTGCCATTTATATTTTATCTCTTCCCCCAGAATGGCAATTATTTTACATAGTATTTAGAAATAAAACATCAGCTAGCCACTGAAAGCTAGTAAATCATGCTGCAGATGATCACCTCATAATTTATCTCTATCTTTAGCTACATCTTATTTGTATTTGCAGCAAACCTCCAAGAAAAGCTGACAGATTTTCTGCCAAAACTGCTTGACTGTTCTACAGAGATTAAAGGTTTCAATGAGCCGCCGAAGTTACCTTCATATTCTACTCATGAACTCTGTGAGCGATTTGCCCGAATCATGTTGTCTCTCAGTCGAACTCCTGCTGATGGAAGATAAACTGCACACACTTTCCCTAAACACTGTATAAACTTTTTTAGTTCTTGACCCTTGCCTTCCTGTCACAGGGTTTGCTTGTTGCTGCTATAATTTTTAACTTTTTTATTTTAATAACTGCAAAAGACAATGACTATACAAACTATAGTTAGACTTCAAACAATAAAGCTGAGAATCGCATGGCACTCAGACTTTGTTTTAACTGAACTGATGTATGATTATAAATCTGATTGATTTTATTATGGCAGAATTATGCTTTTGCCACCTTTCTGTTACAGTATTACTTTGCTTTTATCTTTCCTTTATCAACAGCTTTCCATTCAGTCTGGACTCTTCCATGACTGTAGCCATTTAAGTGTTCAGCACTGTGTATTATACTTAATATTTGGTAGCTTGTAAATGAAATTAAAGAATAAAGTTTTATTTATGGCTACCTCTGTGTTTGTAAGCAGGTATATTGTATCTTAATATTATCTTTAGTTATGATGTGCAAATGCATTTTGTCTTGGGATAAAGTTTGGGTAATAAATAGATTAAATACATTCATTTTTTGCTGTAATGGTAGCATATTCTAAGTTTACTAAGTGTTTAGCATTTAAATATATCTATATATTTTACTAAGTTGTTCAACTTAGTATGACATCTAAACCTGTTGTGAAGTCAGGTTTTCATTGGAGTGACTGATTTTTAGCTTAAACTACATTGAAACTTTTAACCTTTTCTTACATTAACTTTTGATTTATTTTCTTTCTTTCTTTCTTTCTTTCTTTCTTTCTTTCTTTCTTTCTTTCTTTCTTTCTTTTGTGTGTTATTTCCAAGTAAATAGTAAGGTGATTATTTCAAGTGAAACCTGAAAAAGTACTTGAATAAGGGCTATTTGTGACACTTAAAATACGTGCACATACAGAAGTTCTTCCTAATGGAGGACAGTGTTTTACATTATATACTCGTTCTATTTTTGTAACTTGTATACCATTTTAATTGCAAATGTTGTCTACTAATCAATGCTGTGAAATGAAGTTGATATTGTTTAACTAGAAGTTATGAGTATATTAACTGCTTTTATTTACATTAATTTTTCAAAAGGGAAAAAACTAAAGATTTTATAGATGGAACTGCTGTTTATGATAAATGAAGTAATATTGTGAATGAAAATTGAAATCAGTACTTTAAAGCTACTCATGTTATAACAACCTATTTTTGAATTTATAAAATTTCTTTATAAATAATACTTTGTTAGCATAGTAAAATATATCATTATGTTATGTGTATGTTTGTTATGCGTCGCCGAACTAGTGCTTTTTATTAGTGCCTCTCACAAAAAATGCTGGGCAGAGGAGGAAGAAAAAATGTTTTATCATGTGATGCTCTTTTAAAAAGTATCATTGTATTGCTAAGATATTACTGAGAAGTTATTCATAATTTCCTTGTAAAGTTAAATTTTGCGTGTTTTAGATACCTAAATGTATTTGGGTTTCAGATTTTAAATTTTCTGCCAAGTAGAAGTCTGGTTTGGTTTTTAGGTCTTGTTAAAAATTTGGAATCTTCGTATGTATCATCACAGGTTTTTCAAAATACCTTTGATATTTTATGATACTCTACTATAATGGTAAAGTTGTTTGTAACCATATGTGTAATTGACTGCTGTGAGACAAAAGTGCTCAAATATTATATGGGAATTATTCTTGCAAAAGGCATATCCAAAGAATCATTTTGCTGTTTTGCTGCAGGTAAGTAGTAGTATTGTATTTACTTTGTACTTAAAAAAAGATTACTCTTTCCTAGTAATGCATTCAAGAAACTTATTTAAGGAAATTGATATTTTCCTAAAGCTCATCTTGGTACTCTCTTGTCATCTAGTGTTAAAATTTAGGTCAGTGAAATTTCTTTATATATGATTTATTAGATTAAATAAATACAACTTACAGTGAGTACTTCAAGAACTAGCACCTCATAGGACTCTTGTGCACAGCAATTTTGACTTTAATTCAAATGACTCTCATTTTGGTTATTTCAGTACTCTCTTCCCACTCCCCCCGAATTACATTTTTTTGGAGTAATTCAGAGTAGTATTCAAAATGATAGAATTTAAGACCTGTAGGAATTCCTTATGAATGCATGCTTTAGGGAGACATCCATGAGTGAGCCAACTTCTCTAATACTGTTGTAACATCATTGAAATACAGTAATAAGTATACACTAAAATAATAGTTCTCAGTGTGTAATTTCCAGACCAGCTGCTTCAGCACTATCTGGGGACATGTTAGAACTGAAGATTCTTGAGCCCTGCCTCAGAACTATGGATTTAAAACTTCTTCATGTGTCTTTTAACTAAGTTTTTCACATGATTTTGATGTCTGCTAAAGTTTGAGAGCCACTATACTAGATGAAAATATTTGTAGCATTTTTGTGCACCTTAAATTCATTTATTTTAATTTATATTTACTCATGATCCTTTTTGGAAGCTTTTTCCCATTTTCCTCACTTGCAGTTTAAAGGAAGTGGCTAAAAACTTATTTTTATTTTGTTGCTTTGTTTGTATAGGTTTAATTGAGAATGAGATACATTTTCTCTTCCTCTATCTGATTTTCCAGGAAGAAGTTAAGCATCTTGGTTTTGTGAGTCAGACTTGTTAACTGTGTTAGTCACTTTACTCATTGCTGAAACAAAGTGTCTGACACCCGCATTTTAAAGGAAGAGAGGTTTACTTTGGCTCACATTTTAGAAGTTTCAGTTTTTGCATGGTGAGCTGGCTCCAGGCAGAAGAGGCATGGGGGAAGGGTATGGCAGAGGAAAGCTGCTCACCCTGTAGCAGCCAGGAAGTGGCGCATGTGCGTGTGTGCGTGTGTGCGTGTGTGTGTGTGTGTGTGTGTGTGTGTGGCTATGCCACCAGTGACACATGTCTTCCAGCCAGGCCCCAGGTCACCACAGCAAGCCAGTAATAGGGCCCGTGATCCAGCCACCTTCTGCAAGCTCTGCCTTTGAACACATGAGGGTTTGTGGGTACATCCAGATGTAATTCATACATGAATTTACCTCTGGTCCTACTCTTATCCCCCCTAAATACAAAATTTGGGTTCTTACTGGGTAATGAGGGGGAGTAGTCTGTGTACTTCTACTTTGATTTACTTGTTAAATAAATACCATTTGTTGTGGCTAAGTGATAACTTCACTTAAAGTATGTATATTATTAGTATGCTAGGGTGTAACAATAAACTGCTGTACAACTTGGTGCCTTAAATAACAGAAATTTATTTTCTCAGAACTCTGGAGCTGGACGTCCAGGATCAAGGTTGGAATGTTTGGTTTTTCCTGAGGCATCTCTCCTTGGTTCACAGATTATTCCCTCACTTTGCCCTGGCATGCTTTCTGTACATGCGCATCCCTGGCATATCTTTCTTTTAAGGACACCTATTATAGTGGATTAGGCCCCATAGAGCTACAACGTATCAATTCTAGTGGGTCATAATTTGATTTATAACAATATATAACAGCACATTTTTACTTCTTTTAGTAAGAGTAGAATTGTTAGCATTGTGTCTTTAGCATCAAGATACAGTAGTCTACAGTATAGTTTTATTCTTATATCTATGGCATTTTCAGTTACTTTCACTTTACAAATTAGTAAAATTATAGCAATCCAAGGTAGAAATTCCTCACAGTGCATTCCTATCATGTATTTTGTTCAGTATTTTCATTGACCGTATTTTTGATAAATGAATAAAAATAGTCCATATTGACTATTGTGTTTATTTAATCCATTTCAGCTAATATTGTACCATAGATATATTTGCTTTCTACTGTCTTTATCGTATTTCCCTTTTTCATTCCTCCCTCTACAGTACCCAACCTAAAAGTAGCTTTCTCATGTTCAGGATAAACTTATGCAGCATATACTTATAAATTGTAGACCATACGGGCACCTCTCCTTGAATGCAGAGCACTTACTTCCGCTTTAGCTAAACCTGGCCCTAGCTCCATGTATACAGAGCTGGCTAAGCTATTTCCTTTTCCCTTCAGTTAGCTCTAAGCAATGTAAATAGGGCTAGCTGAAGTACTAACGTGTAATCTTTGAAGCCAAGCCACAGTCCTGTTTCCCCATCACAGTGGCTCCCTCCAAATGGTTGAGCCTGGCAGTATGACAGAGCCAATGCTCCAGGAATGTCAATCTGGGTTGAAGCCTCGAGCCAAAAGCTGTGACTTCCCAGAGCACGAAAGTTTACACACCAGAAATCGAAGCAACAGCCTCCTAAACATTGAATGTTACCTCCATTATGTTACGCAGATTGGCCTTTGTATACATCCTTTCTGCGTATTGCAGAGGTGTTTTCTGGCAGCCTAGCTAACTCAGCTCACATTACTAATTAATTCACACCATTCTCACACTCACTGTTAGTCACTCCCTTCACAAGTTAATAAAGTCTGAGTTAGGCCCTGGGTGAAGGCATTTGTTCCGCGGACCCTCGTCTAGACTGAACTCAGGAGCCCTTGGCTGCTTGTAACTATAAATATGTCTTAGTGTCTTTATTCTCTCTGTGGGTTGCACTGGAAGTAGTAGATAGAAATTAATTCACCAGGATTCCAATAACTCGTCCATGGGATTACAAATACAAACTTCCTGGACCGCAACGAGGGTGGGAAAGGGATCTCAATATAAACGCTGTTATTTTTTTCCCCTCTTTTTTCTTGAGTGCAGGTTGGCAGGATGAGGATCATTATTTTTATTAAAAATGAAGTATCCAGCTATTTTATAAATCCTCCTTTTTCCAACATCTAGTTCCCTTTTCCTTTCCCTCCCCTTCTCCTTTTTCCTAATTACCTTTGATACAGTAACTTACAAGGAAAAATACTAGAATGACTACACTGATAATATTAAAAATCAATGAGTTATGATTTCAATAACACTACACTTCCAGAATTTTACATATCCTTATTTGTTCCATGTACTTCTTAGTATTTCAGACATTCACTACCATCCTCAACCTCTTAGCTCGTATAGTACTGAGTTATCTTTCCTTTTCCTTAGCAAGGGAAATGGTGAAATTAGGTATGATTCTTCCATGTACACCTCCCTAACTAAACTTATACATAATTATTAAGTTAACCAGGATGTAAGAGTGTTATGAAGAAAATATAAATGAGAATGTAGTAGATAGTGAATGTACCAGTTTAACTGAAAATGTATCTATTGTTTTGAGGATACACCTGTTCTGTAGAAGTAATCTTTTTTTTCATCTTTTACTAGCCCCAAACCTGTTTTTCCTTTAGCAAATGGTTCTCTCTCTCTCTTTTTTTTTTAATAATCTAGAACTAGGCCAATATTTTAAACCCACCTTGTGCTTCAAAGGCATATTAGGAAGAGCTTTCCTTAAGTGCTTAGATGTATAGGGCTTCTTTAATAAAAACTAAAAACTTGTTCTAGAACATTGGGTTAAATAGTTGTTACTGAATTTTAATGTATCTGAGAATTTTATGTGACCCTACCCAAGAGTTTGTGATTAAGCCTAGCTAAAGTTGGGAGAATGCATTTGTTTTTTTTATCCCCCCCACCCCTCCCACCCCCGGCCCCTGCATGCTCCCTACCTCCTCTCTCTTCCTGTTTCCCCCTCCCCCTCTTTGGTATAGCTTCCTTTTTGTATAAGGACACCAGTCGTATTGGGTTAGCCCCATCCTTATGACTCCTAAATGGAGTCTCTTCCTCCCTCTGCCCATCTCTTTTTACGCCTCTCTAGATCATACCCAGGCTGTTTTGAACTTGTGTGAGTTAACTTTTCATGCTTCAGTTTCTTTATCTGTAAAATACAGATCACAGTATAACCTGCTTTCTAGAAGATTTTTTTAAAGATTAAATGTGTTTCTATATGAAAAACATTTTAAGAATACCTGCCACATATTAAATACTTGGCTGTTTTTACAATGGATCATTGATGATTCTTACTCGTTTTCAGGATTTTTGACTTCCTGATGAGTAGAAAGAAATCTTTGGGTTACTCTTACCCCTCCCTGCATTTTAATTTTTTTTTATTTTATAAATACTACTATTGCACAAGACATGGTACTTGTCCCCTTCTCACTGTTTTCTGGGTGGTCATACCTATTAGTTTGTCTTCCCAGTCTATATAATTTACAAGCCAGTGGTTTGTAACCAAAACTCCTTTTCTCTAGACTGATACATATTTCCAGTTCATTCTGTGTACCTGGATGTTTTAGAGGTACTTTAAACTTTGCTCATCCAATCTAAATTTATCACTTTTGTTCAAATCTGATTTCCTTGATGAATTATGCAATAGTTCCAAAATGAAGAATTACTCAAAATTTACTACTATTCCATTTTTGGTACAAAGTCAAAAATTTTAACGTCTTTACTGTTAAAAGCTGATGAGGTTTCATCTACTAATTTGGACTATTAAATTCGTCCATCTATACCCACCCTGTGTTTGCTGTTGCTCCTGTAATCCATCTTCCACATTGTTGGTGGAATAATCTTTCAGAGTTCTATATGACTGTGTTCCACTGCTTGACTGAGCCTTTTAAATGGGAGATTGTTTTGTTTTGTAGCTCCAGTACCAAACTATCCAGCAACCTGATCTGCACTCCTGTAGCCTCTCCAGTCCTCTAGTCACCATAGACTTGGACTAATATTATTTCACTAGTTACTTAAATTTAAAGTAAATGGCATTCAGAACTTTATTTCTTACTCATGCATGCCACATTTCAGATGCTTAGTAGCCGTATGTGACTGTTGACTACCATATTGGACAACGTTTTAGAACATTCACATCATCACAGGAAGTTCTGTTGGATGAAGCTCCCCAGGCCCTTGCTGTTGCTATCTTTTCTGTATTAATATCCTTTTAATGTTCAAACATATTCTGAAGTCCTAAATGGAAAAAAAAGCCATCTGCATTTACACCTCTATATTGATACTGCCACTAGACACTTCAGTATGTATATTCTTCAGATAGCATCTCTAGCAGCATATGTTCAATCAGGAAAGCCCATAATGGGTATGGGTACAAAGACATTAAAATGCAACCCAGAGATTGTGATTGGAGGTTACAGTACCTAGTACTCAGATACAGGAACTAGGAAAAAGTTGTTACTACCACAACCTTGAAGCTTCAAAAAAATGTCTGCGAGGTGATTTTGGCTCAAACCTCTGAGAAGGTTCATTGTTTGCCTGCTCTTAGTAATTCTGAAGGATGCGCTTTACAGATAGTTCTAGAAGTTCAAAAAGTCACTGGAGACAGTAATCAAGTACCAGTATAATATCAGTACTTACAAAGTCAAATAGGTCCTATTTGCTTCTACCTTCCAAATGCCCACGAGTACTTACTATGAGATAGTTAAGTACTGGTTAAGAGACATTTGGAGACACTAGGTAAACAATCCACAACATACTGGTTTCCTTTAAAGATTTCTTTTTATCTAAAGACATTAACCTCTAAAACTAGATATGTAGGGATTTGTGAAGAGTGTCTGCAGGACCTCACAATTATATACTGGTTCTGATTGAGGTCTTGTTCTTCTCTATGAAATGGGTTCTTCGATAATGCTGTTTGATGTTTTATTTTTTACTTTGACAGTGGAAAGATATACTCCCTTTTTTTCATCATTCTGAGGATTGAACTCATTGCCTTTGCCCAGCATTTTTCTGTTTTTTGTTTTTTGTATTTTTTTGTTGTTTGGTTTTGTTTTTAATATTGGAAGGCAGCTATGCTCACCACTTTTTTATTTTGAAACATGGTCTCACTAAGTTGTCCAGTCTGGGCAATGAATTTGAAATCCCCTTGTCTCCAGCTTGCAGAATGCTACGATTACAAATATGCACACCAACATCTGACTGGGATATACATTTAATCAGGAATTATGCTGTCCACTCATTTATGTATTTATTTGAATTCCTGCCATATGCTATATGATGTGTCAGTGTCTAAAACAAAATAGAAATTAGACAAAAGTATCAACCAAGTTCACCTGTCTTTCCAGAGTTAGACACTTTAACATTTTTGTGTTGCTGCTTCTAGGCATCATTCTATTCACATGCATATATTTTTTTTCAAGAAAACATGTATATAGATCCATCTCTCTCAATGCTCTATAGTATTTTGGTTATAAGGAGAATATGCTGTCATGTTTACAGACCTATAAACTGCCACATGTTTATGGGATTTTTTTCCTGCTAAATTTCTAAATGTTTAGTTTTTGTCTGGACAACCAACTGTACATGTTTAAAATTTTGAATTACATTGTCATACTCCACCACAAACCAGGTTCCATTATACACTGACATCAGTAGTGCAGGAGTCTTCCTTCATATTGTCAAACACAAGTATTTTTTAATGACAGCCAAGTTTGTTTTCATTACTTTTTTTTATTTTGAAGAGAATAAAACAAATACAAAATAAAACAACATTCAATCAAAACAAAGCAAAGAATGTGATACAAGACTTCAAAACAAAAATAAACCAACAATGATTACCATGTTGCCCCTTGCTATTTTCAAAATAACTTCCCATACCATCAGGAATAATAAAACACAACAGAACAGAATAAAACCAATCAATATAAAACAAAGCAATACAGGACTTCAAAACAAGGCAGTTGAAATACTATAGTGGCTACCATAGTGTATCTTGTTATCTTCAAAGTAGCTGTTTATATCATCAGACATAATTAAAACAAAACAAAATAATGAACATGATACAAGACCTCATAAGATTAAAGGAAATCAATAATGGCTACCATAATGCCTCTTGTCACCTTCAAAATAACTGCTCATGCCCTCAGGTATAATACAATCAAATAAAACAATAGAATAAAACCAATCGAAAGAAAACAATGAAAGCAATACAGGACTTCAAACAAGACTGCAGGAATACAACAGAGGCTATCCTGATGCATCTTAGCTTCAAAGTAGCTGCTTAGACCTTCACACATAACACAAATAAAGCAAAATAGAATAAAATCAATACAAAACAAAGCAATGAAGACTTTGGAACAAGATAATAGGAAAACAATAATGACTGCTATAATCCATTTTGTTATTTTTGCAATAGCTGTCCATGTCATCAAATATAATAAAATCAAACATAACTAAA
>RJWT010020007.1:0-18157 GCA_004365215.1 Cuniculus paca | reverse complement strand
TACTCTGTGTTTATGTAGGAAATTTAGTTTTACTTCTTGCTTTGTAATGTCTCAAATGTATAGAGCTGTAAAACATGATTCCACTGTATTCACTGGTAATTTTTCTTTTCCATCTGTTGACATTTGAAGAAACTGATGATCTCTTACTAGCTCAAAGTTAGAGCCTAGGAAATAACAGTTTACAGCATTCCCACAGTACTCTTTATAGTCATTTTTTTCCCTGGTTCTTATTTCTACCTTCTCTGGATGACAGTTTTTTACTCTAGCATAGAGCTATAGGTGTTCATCTGTCTTTTTTAAAAAATTTAATACCACACAATGGGTTCCACGGCTACAACATGTGAGTGCAATAAATTCCCTTGTAAACTGAAGATTTCAAGGCTATGATTCTGTCAAGCTTATATTTTCAAAGCTCTTGACATATTTTCCATTTAGAAACCTCTTTGCTTTAGTTGGAAAACTTTTATGTTAATAAAAGTCAAAGAAACAATTCAGATGCTGATTTTAGATTTAGTGTAAGCTTTATAGGTAATTCAGACTGTAAAAATTTGCACTGGAAGAGTGTTAAAAAGGCAAATATTTTCCTTTCATATCCTCATTTTGTTTGTTTTTTAAAACTCAAGAGTTACAGTTTCTATTTTTAACTACCTCATAGTGAGCTGACATTTATAGTAACATTATGAGAAATGAATGGTTGATGAAAAGATGACATTGTGAGAGGTATATGTATATACAGAGAGAATAAGGAAAAACCAGGGACAAGAATGTATCCTATTAGGTCATATCACTAGTGACTTATTCCCTCCAAAAAGGCCTCACCTCCTAACATAACACTATGTTCAACATTTTGCATCCATTCTATAACATTCTGCCCCTGGATCCCAAAAGGCTCATATACATCTCATTATGTAAAGAGAATTTAATCCATCCCTAAGAGTTGTGACAATACAGTTCTGTTATTACTAGCCAGTCCAAGTTCAAAGTCTCCTCTGAGAGTCAAGGGAGACTGTTAACTGTCAACCCATATGAAGTTTTAAAAAAAGTTAAATACTTCCAACCTACAATGGCACAGGTTAACGATTTCCATTCCAAAAGGGAAGACTAGGGGGATACAAAGGATTTGGACCAAAGCAAGATCACAACCATACAGGGCAAACATTAAATCTCTTAGCTCCATGTACCATGCACAGGTTATATAGCAACTATGAGTTCCCTTTGCTCCTATAGCTATGCATGTTACAGCCCATGTGGTGGCATTTTACTTGGACTGACTCTGTTAACTATGTGTAGGTTTCCTCAGCAAATGTTCCACATTTCTGGCATGTATAACTCCCTGGGGTTTCCACTATCCTTTTGACTTGACTCTCATTGCTTCACACATTGTCCTTTCATGGATCCCAAGCAAGGACCATGGCTTTGCCACACATTTTTGCCTGAAATGTTCTGAAATCTAGGATGAAGCCTCCATGATCCAACAACTCTTGCATCCTGCATGCCTGAAAAATCAACATCATGTTGATGATGTCAAGGTCTGCTGTCTGCTCAACAGTAGCCAAGCATCCTTGGACCATGCCTGAAGAGTTTTCTTAGTGGTTGGGTGGCTTAACTTCAGGAAACAATCCCCTAGGCACTGAGTGTTGCACTTCCTTAAAGTTTTCTTTGCCAGATTAATTAGTCTACTGTCCTTAATCACAGTTTACCCTAACATCTCTAGACATTAGCAAAATACAGCAAATTCTTTGTCAGCATGGAGAACACATTGCTTGAAATCCAGTCTCCAGTAGAGTCTTCATTCCTAACTGAAACTTCATGAGCT
The DNA here is from genome assembly GCA_004365215.1 of Cuniculus paca. NCBI lineage: Eukaryota > Metazoa > Chordata > Mammalia > Rodentia > Cuniculidae > Cuniculus > Cuniculus paca. The sequence continues at coordinate 16,341 of RJWT010020007.1, read as the reverse complement.
TCGTCTTCACCATAAGTTTCTCTTTCAACATTCTGTGCTTCTGAATTCTGAGCAGGACTTCTCTCCAAGCTTCTTACAGTAATCTAAAGCTTCTCTAGTCCAAATCTCCAAAGCTTCACCAGCTCTTCCTGATAAGCAGTTCCAAAGGTTTCTAAACCCCATAGGCAGACAAATTAGAAGTAATAACCACAATCTCAGTACCAAAATCTCTATTTGTTACTTTCTCATTTCTAGGACAAAATACCTTACACCCACAACTTAAAGGATAGGTTGACCTTGGCTCATGTTTCATAGGATTTGGTCTATGGTTGGTTGTTTTCAAGTCAAAAACAGCGTGGCAGAAGTGCATGTGAAGGAAAAGTGCTCAACTCATGGTAGAAAGCATAGAGAGAAAAGGGAAAATCCAGGCCAAGAAAACATCTTTCTGGGTCAAGACACAAGGATCTGTATCCTTTCACCAAGTTCCACCTCTGAATATGAAAAATTTGGAAGGCATTTTAGATCTAATCCATAACTTCTATCCCTAATAGACAAATCTGACTGACTATTTTCCTGGAACTTTGAGTTTAACTAATGTCTACTTGTGTCTTGGAATGCCATCACATCAGCTAAGATATGAAATCTGTCTTCTCAGCAGTACCTTATGTTTTTCCTTTTTTCATCATCATTGTTGTCATTTACTTCAACTGGTTACTATCTAAAGTTTCACTTCCATACTATACTTATAGATGAATACCTACAGATACACCATTTCTATAAAATAGTTCAGCATTTCAATGAGAAACCCATTAATTCAGTTGTGATATTGTTTACACTTTAATTAAAATATTTAGTATAACCTTTATTTTGAGCATAACTTATCCTTGAGGAAGCAGCAGAGAAAGAGCCTCTCTAAGAGTTGCTGTCCAGATACTGGAATATAGAAATGTGAAGAAGACCAAAAAGAGGGAAGTGAGTCACCTGGACCCAGGAAGAATCTGAAGTGTGAATAGATGCCCTCAGAGAGGTTGACGACAGTCACTTCAATGAAGAAGGAAGTACTTGGCAGTGCCTTCTCCCAGAGATATACAAGAGGAGCAGTTCGAACCTGTAGACACATGGTGATGACTAGAAATGTGGAAAGTCTCCGCAGAGGTGCATCAGTGCAGGGAAGCAGCAAATGTGAAGGACTGCACGAGCTGGTAGGGAGTCCTGAGGGCTCAATCACACTGCATGACACAACAATTGGCCAGGAACCATTTAACAGAGAGGACAACTGAGTTCAGAACTCAGAGCCACTACTGGCTCCATCTAGCAGCTCCCAGCTAGGCTCAGGCCCACAGAAGGTGTGCAGATGACTGCTGGCCAAATGAGTCTGGTCTCAGCCAGAAAGTGCAGGCTCTCTGAGATTATCCACTACCCTACCAAAAATCTACTGCTGACTTGCTGGAATACATCAGCATAGATCTGCACTCTGTCTCCTTACATTGTCTATCAGTGACAGCAGAGAAAAAACTGCAAATGGACTTTTTTCTTTTCTTTCTTTTTTTGCCCCGTCTCTCTCATTTGTTTTTGGTTATTGTTTTGTTTTTGGTTTTTTTTCTTCCTTCTTCATTGTTTGATGTTGTTTTTATGTAAGTGTGAATGTGGTTTCTAGCTTGTTTGTGGTTGTAGTTCTCTTCTGTTCTTCTTTTTATCTCTCCTTCTCTCTTTCTCTTTAGTCTTCTGCATCAATTTCCCAAAGGAACTGTGGTTCCCCTTTGTCCTTCAACCTTATATCTAATCTCTTTTCTTTCATGTCTCTATTTTATCTTAATTCATTTTAAGTTTTAAACACCGGGGTAAAAATTGACATATTAATGACTTGTACACTGCATATAATCTTATGATTCACTTTAGATTTTGTTATACAACCAGAAATATAGTTCATATAGTTAAAAGTAGCAAATTAATGGTTTACTCAGTTTGTCATTTTCTCGGCTGTGTTTGATGCTATTGATACAACTCAAACCAAAACTGATATGATTGTTCTGAACAGCTGTTTTTCCTGATTGACCAAGATTGACTAAGGGTCACAGAAAATACAGTGGCATGGTGCCAAAAGACCAGGGGCTAGGCCAAACAAGCAGCAACTTCGCATCTGTAACAAATTGAGGAGGTGGGATCTTGCCACAGACTCAAAAACCCAAAACCAGATGCACTTGGAAGATACCACAGAGAAGTAGTCATTACCTAATGCTTCTAAATACTAGCAATAAAGCAACCTATCATAGGCAACTTAGAAGCATTACATTACCCCAGGAATTAAACTAAAAAAAGAAAATGAAGTGAGAAGATAATTAAACAAAATGCAACCCCAGACATATAGTTCACCAAAGGAAAACCCGGGGGCAATGAGGTGGGACAATTGAAAGCCTCCCACCTGGCATCTCTGAAGTGGTAAAAACAAAGCAATTGAATGAGACTCTGGAAAAAAATCGAATCTGAAATAATTTCTCAAATAACTGCAGAGATGTTGTTCATAATGAAGACCACATTTAGAGACTCTAGAGAAAAATAAATAAATAGATAAAATAAATTAAAAAGAGACAAACTTAAAAAATATGGAACCTGTTATGGTTTGTGTCTGGATGTCACCCCAAAGACCCGTACAGTCATAGAGGTGATAGAATCTAGAGTTTGTGATTGATTCATTGTCTAGTGCTGGAATTATGGGTATGAGTGCTACACCTTCACTAGGGTGGGTAGCCTGCATACAATATAAGGAATAAAAAGAACCTTTTCTAATGCTCCCCCCCACTTTGCGTTTGTTAGTTTTGCTGTCTTATGCTGCCATGAACAGTTGCCCTACTGCCACACCACCCTGACTTGGAGCCAGCTGATTATGGACTGAAACCTCCACAAGTAGTGAGCTAAACAAACCTTTCCTTCCTTAATTTTGGGTGTCAAGTGTTTTGTCTCAGCAATGAGAGGGAAGTAGCCAACACAGAATTTGGAACCAGGAATAGGGCCATTGCTGTGAATATACCTGACCATGTGGTTTAAGAGCCTTTGGTAATGGAAGGGGTTTGGAAAGGTTCAGAGCTGTTGCCTGAAAGAGTAGAGATGGAACACTTCAGGCTGTTCTGTTTGGGAGATTCTGTTCAGTACTCAGAAGATAAGAAGGTTGATAGAAATCCTGCCAGTAAAGACTGTGCTTAGAAGGTTTCTGCTGGGAAGAAGGACTGCATTGTTTGTTGGACTACAGATGATGTATTTTATGGATTGGCAAAACATCTGTCTGCATTTTTCTCATGTCCAGAGATTTTGTTTGAGATTCAGATTAAAAGTGGTAGAATAACTAATCTAGCAGAAGAAATTTCAAGACAGTTTAATGTTGGGCCAGTGGCATGGCTATTGTTGGTGTCTTTTAGCCAGATTTATGTTGCAAATCAAGAGCAAAGAACCCTACAGGATGATTTAAAATATTGTGAGTTTGGCCAGAAAGGAAGTTCCAGTAAAAGCTGTGGACAGCAAAGATAGAGCTGAGGAAATTTCAACTGGTGAGAAGGAACAGGAGAATATAAAAGATGGCCTGAGGGCATCACAAAAAAACAGCAAGTCACTACCCTTTGCAACCTCAAAACTGCAAAAGTGAGACTTTGCTTTGAGGCAAAAGCTGAAAAAGACCATGTGTCAGAATAACTGAGGTGGGTGTTCCAGGTTCCAAAATGCCAGCTCCTACACTAGAATGGCACTGGCATAGAGAATTTGTTCCTCAGAGTCAGGGTCAGAGTATTTAGTGATTCAGGGACTCAACCCCTATAACCAAAAGAGAAGAAAGTCTGGCTACTGCTCCACCTGAAAGTGAACCTTGGCATCATCCATGTGGCACTATTTTAGGTGCATGCAGAATGCAAGAGTTCTGAGGTTAAAATGGCTTCCATCCAGATTTCAGAAGAAGACCTGAGAAGCCAGGCAGTGTACCCCTAAAAAAGCAGTGTGAAGCTGTGAGTTTGAAGTCAAAGGTGCAGTGGAGACCCCAGAAATTTGGAGAAGCCAGGAATGTGAATTGTCTGAGAAAACCTGCAAAGAGGGAGTAAAGTGGGCCCAAGAGAATAGCCATGAGGGCTACAACCACCAGAAGTGTCCTGAGATAGAGTCACAAAAACCCTTTACAGCTCACAACCTGCTGGAGATTGTTTCAGATGTTCCACATGGAACTATAGGATTTAGTATTTGTTATCCTGGATTTTGTACTTACTTTGGTCCCATTCCTTCATATTTCCTTGTTTGTACCTTTTTGAGTGGTAATATTTATCTCATGCCATTGAATGCTAGAAGTGTTTAACTTTTCATTTGTACATGGGCTCACAGTTAAGAGTTTGCCTTAAGTCTCCAAGGAAACTTTGGGCTTGAACTTTTCAGCAATGCTGAAACTCTTAGGACTTTGGCAACTCTTAGAGATGGACTAAATGTCTTTTGCATAAAGGATGTGCATAAACCTTTGGCATACAGTGGCAGAATGTTATTTGTGTCTAGATGTCACCCCAAAGCCTAATACAGTCATGGAGGTGGCTAAATCTAGAATTTGTGATTGATTCATTGTCTAGTGGGATTATGAGTGTGAGTGCTATACCCACCATATATGTGTAGTCTACATACAATATAAGGGACAGAAAGAGTCTTCTCTTGTGCTCTTCTCTTTTGCTCTGTTGCTTTTGCTGTCTCTGCTGCCATGAATTGTTGACCTGCGGTCATGCCATCTGCCTTGGAACCAGCTGATTATGGACAGAAACCTTCACAAACTATGAGCTAAACAAACCTTCTCTTCCTTAATTTTTGTTATCATGTATTTTGTATCAGCAATAAGAGAAAAGTAGCCAACAGAAAAACCATGAATGCTCAGCAGTGGAAAGAAATGGCAGATTCAAGCAGATATTCAGAATAAAAATTTCATTGAAAGTATTTGCAGCAGATTAAGCCAATGGGAGGGCAGGATCTCAGATATAGAAGACAGACTTGCAGTTAGCAATCATGAAAAGAAAGATTTCTTAAAAACAGCAAGGGACCATGAGAAATCAATTCAGCAGCTTCTAGATGAGGCAAAGAATAACTTAAGATTGATTGGAGTCAATGAAGAAAGCAGGAGATAGTACATATGATATAAAAAAACTGTTCACAGACATAATGCAGAAAACTTCCCTGATAGAGAAAAAGAAATTGACATACACATAAGTGAGACATATAGAACTCCAACTAGCAATGATCAAAAAAATCTACAGCCAGGCATATCACAGTCACAATTCCAGACATTCAACATAAGAATAAAATCTTAAAAGCTGTTAGGGACAAATCACCCATAAAAGAAAGCCCATCAGAATCACAGCTGACTTCTTAGCATAAACCCTCAAGTCAAGAAGAGCATGGAGTGAAGTGTTTCAAGTTCTAATGGAAAACAACCTTCAACCCAGATTGATGTATCCCATGAAACTGTCTTTCAAAACCAATGGAGAAATAAAACACTTCCATGACAAAGAACATCAGAGAAAAATCTATGACCACCAAAGCAGCACTCTAAAATGTTTTGAAGGACATTCTAGAAAAAGATCCCAAGGACTACATGAACTCATACAGAAGGAATACAACAGGTAAGGCAAATAATTAAACAGAGGGAGGGCAAAAAATTGGGAAAGCCAACAGCAGAAAAATAACATGACAAGGATAAGTCAATACATATCAGTTATAACCATCAATATTAATGGCCTGAATTCACCAATCAAAACACAAAGACTGGCAGATTTGATCATGAAGCAAGATACAACAATATTCTGCATACAGGAAACACATTTAATTAAAAAATAAATTCATAGTCTAATAGCCAAGGGATGGAAAACAATAGTCCATGCCACAGGAACTCAGAAAAAAGCAGGAGTAACTATTCTATTTGCAAAGTGAATTTCAAGCCAAGACTGATTAAGAGAGATAAAGAAGGTCTTACATCCTTGTAAAGGAAACAATCCAAGAGGAAGAGATAACCATCATTAATATATGTGCAACAAATAGCAGTGCACCCAACTATGTAAAACAAATATTAATGGGCATGAAAAAATATCAAGTAAACACTGACACAATTGTGTTGGGGGAATCTCAATACCCCCTATCACAAAAAGACAGATTAACTAGACAAAAAATGAACAATGAACTGAATCAAACTTTTGAATAAATGGATTTAGTAGATGTCTGGAGTGTTCCACCCCACAGTATCAGAATACATATTCTTCTCAGCCGCACGTGGGACATTCTCCAAAATAGACCAATACTACCTCATAGCACATGCTTACGTAAATGCAATGGAATCAAAATTAGCCCATGCATGTTTTTAGACCATAGTGCAATAAATTGGAAATGAAAGGCAAAATAAACCACAAGAATTTAGTAAATAAATGAAATTAAATAGCACCTTCCTGATTGACCAATGTGTCACAGTTGAAATTAAAGGAGAAATTATACAGTTTTTACAATTGAATGATAATGACAGTACAACTTACTAGAACTTATGGGACCTAATGAAAGCAATCCTGAGAGGAAAATTTATAGCAGTAAACACCCATACAAGGAAACCAAAGCAAGTGCAAATAAACAACTTAATGGTGAACCTCAAACTTCTAGAAAATGAAGAGCTTGCTAAGCCAAAATCTCATATGAGAGAGAAAATTATACAAATCAGAGCAGAAATTAAAGCATTGGAGAAAAAAAATGACACAAAGCATCAATGAATTGAAGAGTTAGTTCTTTGAAAGATTTAATAAAATCAACAGTGTACTGTAGTTTTCAATGTAGAGGTCTTTTATATTCTTCGTTAGATCGATTCCTAGGTTTTTTTGGTTTCTATTGTGAAAGGTTTTGTTTCTCTAACTTCTCTCTCAGTGAGTTTGTTATTCATATACAGGAAGGCTATTGTTTTTTCAGAGCTGACTTTGTCTTCAGCTATGCTACTATTATAGTCAGGGTTTTCAAGGAAAATGATTTAATACAGGATACATATCTATAGAATTATTTTATAATAATCACCCAAAGAGTCAAACACAAAAAGTGCAGGAAATCTGTCACACACTAAAGACCCCAAAGAATCCATCTGAGGACTTGGATCCCATGGAAATGCCCTGCATGAATCCTGTTGAAGACCTAGAGCCCATAACAATGTCTCATGTAAATCTGTTTCATGGATCTGCATTGGGAAGGTCCAAATGTCAGCGGTGGAAGCCAGAAAGTCTGTGCTAGTAGGAGGAAGGATCTGTGCCAGTAGGCTGAGGGATCTGCACTGAAGCCAGGAAGCAACACTGTAAGGAGCAGAGTTCTCCCAAAGTGAACTGCAGCTATCCTTAGCAACAACAAGTTTCCATGCTCCTCTGACAATGAGAACAGCCAAGTTCATATGAGCAAAGAACCTTGAAAAGTTCCTCCAGAGGAACCAGTGGCAACAGGAGAACCAGTAACACTATTTCTTCCTCTCCAGTTCTCCTTTTTAGGTTGGCAGCAGTCCTCAGGTGGGTCTTCTACACTCAGCACCACAGACTCAGTTCAGCTGGTGTTACAAGTTGACCACCAGTTATCAATCCACTACAGCTACCGAATTTGCTTATTAAATCTAGCAGTTTTTAAAGCGGAGTTTTGGGGTATTCTATGTGAGTATCATGTCATCTGCAGATAATAATTTAACTTCCTTTCCTATCATTATTCCTCTTATTTCTTTCTCTTGTTTCATTGCTCTAGCTATAATTTCCAGGACTATGTTGAATAAGAGTGGAGACAGTGGATACCCTTGTCTTGTCCCTTATTTTAGAGAAAAACATTTTCAATTTTTGTCTATTTAGTATGATGTTGGCTTTGGTTTGTCATAGATGGCTTTTATCAGACTGAGATAAAGACCATCTATTCCAATTTTCTATAGGTTTTTTTTTTAATCATGAATTGGTACTGGACTTTGTCAAAAGCTTTTTCTGCATTTATTGAGATGATCATTTGATTTTTGTCCTTTGTTCTGTTAATACAGTGTATTACATTTATTGATTTATATATGTCAAACCATTCCTGAATCCCTGCAATGATTCATACTTGGTCATGGCATATAATCTTCTAGATGATTTGTTGCATTCTATTTGCCAATATCTTACTGAAGATTCTATGTTCATTAGTGCAATTGGCCTGTAATTCTCTCTCTTAGTTGGATCCTTCTCTGGAAATACAAACAGAAAATAAATATATGAAAAAATGTTCAACATCATTGATCATTCAAGAGATACAAATTAAAACAACACTGAGATTTCATCTCACCCTATAATGGCTATTATAAAGAAATCAACCAATAACAAATGGAACGCTTTTCCACTGCTGCTGGGAGTGTAGACTGGTGCAACCACTGTGGAAATCAGTGTGGAGATTCCTCAAAAAATTGGGATTGGTGGTCCCATTTGACTCAGCTATTCTCCTTCAGGGCACTTTCCTAGAAGAATTAAAAACATCATACCATAGTGATATATGTGCACCCATATTTATAGCAGCACAATTTGTAATAGCTAGGTATTGGAAACAATCCAAATGTGCATCAACTGAGAAACCAATAAAAAAGATATCATCTTTTTATACAATGAATTACTACTCAGTCATAAAGAAGGATAAACTTGAGACTTTTATAGGTAAATGGATCAACTTGAGACCATACTCATAAATGAAATAAACCAGACAACATGTGTAAACATTGTATTGTTTTGTAGTGTGAAAAGATAAAAGAGTAAATAAGACTCAAAATGTACAACAGATATTGTAAAACGGGAAAAAAACTTGAAAAGGAAAGAATACCTGGGGTGGGGAAATGGATAAAAGAAGTAAAGGAATAGCAAAAAAAAAAAAAAATATATATATATATATATATATATATATATATATATATGATAGTTAAATAGCTATGCTACTAATTTGTGTTAGTTCATTGAAAAGAAAGGTTTGTGCTAATATTGTTTGAACAATTACATGCCAATATCTTGTACTCTGAGTAACTAATTTAAAGATAAGCATATGCAATGCAGTAACCATTGTTACCCTCTTATCTTGTTTTGAAATTTTTTTCTCTTTAAACAAATCACACACACACACACACACACACACACACACACACACACATGTTGTGGATCATTGGTGATCGTCCTTGGTGGAACTTAATGGAAATGCTCGTGTCAGCCCCGGTGACTTAGAATTCATAGTTGGATATAAAAGCTCCTGTTGGCTCTCCTGGGCACAGGAAGGTCAAGTGAAGCCAGGAAAGGAAGGAGAGTGTGGAAATCTAGCCTCACTCTGTTTTAGTTACTTGCTTTTATCACCAATTTTAGAGGTCACCAGAGCTGTTAGTCTCTCAATAGTTTTGCTCTGAATAGCACTCCAGAGTTGTGGATCCATGGTAATGGTGACCCCAGCTGTTTTGGGGGGAACTTGGGGGATACTTTTGTATGACTCAAACCAGTTGAACCTTTGACCCCTGCCCTTGGGTTTGAACACAGACTTGATGGGGAACCTTGAATTTCAGAGCACCAAACTCCACACTTAGCACAGGAATGGCAACTGTTTTCCAAGCGTGTGTTCTAAGAAAAGCCAGGACCTTCACTTACTACAGCACCTATCACTGCACCTTTCCTTCCTCTCAGCACACCATGCAGGTCCTAACCATCTTGCTTCTTCATCCTGTAATTATCCCCTTCCCATCTCCATGTTTTGCTGTCTCCAGAATAAGCTTTCACTTTTACAAAGCCTGCCATCTCAGGGCTTGGTGTGCCACACCATGTGAGACCAACCCAGTTTGGTAGTTAGGGAACAGGAGTGAGGAGATGTGACTCAACCAACCTTGGCTGACTGCTCATGTCGCTGGGACGTAAGGGAGACCACAGGAAATTGCTGCTGTAGGGAAGTAGAGTGGTGCAAATTAGCAACCAAACTGGGTGCTGACTCCCCTTCTGGCTCATGTTTCTGGCCCTCAGGCCTTCACTGGAGAGAGCAGAGCTGCCTGTCAATACCAGTCAGGTTATAGCATAGGCCATGAGCAACCTGAGCTCAGAGCTGCTGCTGGGTTAATATGTTTATCAGCAGCTCAGTGCTTGCTAACCAGGACAAGGAAAATTAAATTCCCCAACAATATCCTAAAATGTGTAGGATCACATAACTTCTATAAAAATATTTTCATGTACTATGGCATTTAAACAATTTTTTTAAGAAAGCTCTTTTATTATCAGAAAAAAAAAGAATGTTCATGTAATTTTTACCAGAGATTAAATTACTTTTGGAGAAGGGTTTATTTTTGTACTGAATCAACTAGAAAACATACATAAGATCTTGATCAGTTGCAAGTGTAGTATACCTACAGTCTTTAGCTTCTATCCATTCAGAGGGACAGCTCTGCCAGAACTTGGTATTAGACCTTGATTATTGTGACTGCCTTCGACATTTGAGTATCAAGCCAAATAATATTGATCTAAGTCATACCTAAATTTAAAGGAATATAGACAGAAATTTTAGCATAAGAAAGAAATCTGATGAAACATGGAAAATAAGGTCACAACTACTGAAGGATTTGGGTTTTCCTCCTCTATTTATGTATTTTTCCGATTAATTAAATCCTGTACTAATTAAAAAAACCATTCCTTTTTTTTCTCAGTTAACTCTGTTCATACAACAGTTAACATTTAATACATTTTTCTAAAGCATCTACTATTTATCTTGCATAGTGATATAAATGCAGTCAAGACACAACCTTTGCCTTGCTCTCATGAAACATGGAGTCTCACTTGAGAAGACAAACATATAACTGTTTAGTTATGTCAGGTAAATAAAGGAGAAAGAGACCTTTTATCTATAGAAAAGAACATGTGTTGAGGCACTGCAAAGATTCATTAAGGGATCAGCAAGTATATGGCACTGCTGAAGTCACGGGAGGAGTGAGTGGTAGGAGTGTAGATGTAGAACACTGGCACTGAATGATGAAAGTGCTTGCCTGTTAAGCAAAGTAGTTTTTACTTTATCCTGTGGGTGATGAGGGAGCTTTTGATTGCTTTATGCTTTTTAAGCATAGTACTGAATTTTGGTAATCTTTTAACCTTTCCCCAAACTGTAATTTAAAGGGCTAATTTGTGACTTATCTGTGTCTTCCTAATATAAAATTTTTGTCTTTTTCCTTCTGCTGAATGTCAGTAGCATAAGTGAGACACTTTTCTACTCATTTAACAAAGCATTCAGTTATGTAAAATCATTGTTGCCTTCTTTCTCTTGTAGTATATGTATCTGCTTCTCTTCAATAATTCGATTTGATAACATGATTGAAGAGATTATTCAACGTAGAGTTTACAAAGAAATATGACAGGACAAATTATTTTCCACAGGATTTAGGGCCCTTATCCTAAAAGTCCTCAAGTTTCACTTTCAAAATCTTATTAAACTTGGATGCTAGACCATGCATGAAGGATAATATGCCTTGCTGTTAGTAAAATGAGTGCTGCTTCCATGATAATCACCTTAGATTGGCTCAGAACAGCGTACCCACTTCTGTGGCCGCATGGAGAGAACAGTGATGCTTAGTATGACAATGTCAATGGAATATGGCATTCTATTAATCTCCAGCCTTGGGATACAGAATTTCTTACATAATGTGGTGATCCGCTATTTCTGTTATGATTTTATGGAAAAGGCCAACTGGCTAATGCCTTAATTATTGAGGGGATATTTTCACAGAGTTACAGCATAGAATTCAATAAGGATGATGTCTTTGTATATTTCAAGGACAGCTGGACTATCTTGGAGGGCATCGAGATTTTTGCCTGAGATTTGGGAAGATAAAAATTTTTAATTTTCCCAAATTAAAGTTTTTATTATAAAAATTTTTGCAGAGGAAATGTGAAAAACAGAAAGCTACTAAAATCTACCCATAATTCTTGTATCCTAGAGGAAACCATTAATACAATATTTAATACTTTTATCCAGTTCCATATTAGGTTTTATACCAATATGTATATCATTTTCTGTGACCACATCTGATAAAATAACCATGACAACTACCTATTATTAAGCTCACTTAATAACTAAAGTATGATTTTAAAATACCTTCTTATATTGTCTCATAGATTCCTCCATTAATTCTATTTCTTAGATATTATTACTATCTAGTTCTCAACCATGAAGAACTCAGAAATGCAAAAGTTACTTGATTTATCATAGTTACACAGCTTGTCAAATGCTAGAACCACTTCGAGCTTCAGAGACCACGTCATTGAAGAGCAAGCTCTCCTTCCAAATGTTCACATGTGTGCATGTATGTCCATCCCTACATGGGGCAGTAGAATAATACATAAAGCAATCTTACTCTATACAATTTCATTTGGCTTTTTCATTTAATTCCATTTCCAGTCCTGAAAAGTTGTATCTCCTTAGAGATTTTGTGTAATGATTTAGTGTCATGAAAATCTACTTGGCTTACACAATAGGGAAGGCAAACAGCCTGCCTAATCTACTAACTTTAATACTGAAATTTGTTCAGAATGTTTTCATTATTGCACATTTTCATTATATTAAACTGAGGAAAATTTTTACTTCTTTTTAACTATTCACCTAAAATCTTTATTACAGACTATAGTCCCATAATAGGTGGAACACAAATTATAAACTCTAGATATTGCTATCAGCATCAATTTTTATATTTTTGATGAAATAAGCATTGATTTTTTTTCTTGAAGCACTATCTGAATTTTGAAAGTGAAAACACTCATGTGCCCACATGCCTATCAGATATAGTTTCTGGTATCTATAAGAGTTTTGTTCCCTTCCCAGACAGTCTGATATTTCTCAAAGGTAATTACTCACCAGATGTCAATTACACATACCAATTACTGTGTTTTATCTATTCTAACATAGAGTCCTATAGCACATATCTTTTGCACATGGAACAGCTTAGTGTTAAGGAATCAATAAATACTATAGAAGCAATCACATTATGGGCCAAACTCAGTCAGTTCTTTGCTTTTGTAAATAAAGGTTTATTGAAGCAGCTATACACATTCATCTGTGTATTTTCTGTGAATTTTTCTGTACTTTTTCAATGCAGATTTTAAAATTTCTGATAGAGACCATATAGTCTGCAAAGCCTAAAATATTTATGCTCTAACTTTACAAAAAATAAAAAAGTTTGAAAACCAGATATATATATATATATATATATATATATATATATATATAATGAAATTACATAAATAAAATGAAAAAAGTTTGAAAACCACGTATATAAAATGGCTATTCATATCTTTTGTTCATTTTAATTATGTTGCTTGTATTATTATTATCATTATTATTATGTGAGAGTTCTTAATACCATATCTTACTTATAAATCCTGTGTCAGATGTTGTATCACAAATACCCTACCTTGTGGCTTACAATTCAGTTTTTTAAATTATGTCTTTTAAAGAGAAATTTTTGAATTTTTCAAAGGTTAACTTATCAATATTTTTTATTACTATTAATTTTTTTGTTCTAAGAAATTCTTACTTACCCCCAGGTTGTGAAAATTTTCTACAAGTTTTTAAAGCAGCATTGTATTAGCTTTAATATTAAGGTTGATAGTCTACATTGAACTTATTTTGGTTCAGGTTATGAAATAGGTCTAAGAATTTTTTTGCCTTAAGTTTATAGAATTCTGTTTGTTAGAACAACATTCCTTTCCCTTAACTATGTTGGTGTATTTATTGAAAAGACCATGTAATCATGTGCTTATTTCTGTTCTATTGCACTCTCCCATCATCAAGTCAGAACAGTACTGTATAGCATTAATTGTTGTAATTTACTTTAAGCTTTGAAGACAGATGTTGTAACCTCCCAACCTTGTACTTTTTCAACATTATTTTGGCTACTATGGATTTTCCACATTGTCATAAAAAAACCCTTAAAATTAATTTGTCAATTTCTATTAAAATATGCTGGAAATGTGCACAATATTGAATCTATGTATTATTGTTGGAATAACTGGTACTTTAATAGTATTGATTTTTTTGACTCACAAAATGGTTTATTTCTTTATTTAATTTCTTTAATTACTCTCACCAATATCTTACTTATTGCCAGAGAAGAAATATTACACTGTTTTGAAAAATTTATCTTTAATTATTACTTAAATTTTGGTTTTTAATTTGACTTTTTGTTGTTTTTTCTACTGTGTGGAAGTATAATTTATTGTACTTTTTATTAGGCAACCTGGTTAAATTAACTGACTTCTAGCAGCTTTCATAGCAATTAAGGTTTCTTAGCATTCCATGTATATATTCATGTCTTTGTGGATAAAGATGGTTTTATGCTTTCTTTTTGAATGAATTATTTTGCTGTCTGTACTTGTAACACTGGCGTGCACTTCTAGTAAATTGTAAATAAAAACAGTTTCAGTGAATATCTTGATTTATTTCCAATTTAAGGAATAAAATTTCTGTTTCTCTTCAGTGAGTGTAATATTATTGGAAGATTTTAAAAATAGGTATTCTTTATTAGTTTTAGGAAGGTTTTTCAGTTTCTTGTTAGCTGAAAATACCATTAATGCAGTTAAATTACATTGAATGCTTTTGAACAACAATAACTTTATGACTTTATCTTTGGTTAACATAGTTCTAGATTAAATTTCAAATATTAATCCAATATTACATTATAGGATATAACCCACTCAGTCATGATTATTTTAAATAAAGAAATATATCATTTTTTGCAAAGTAGAAGACTCAATTTTGTAATATATACTATTATATTAAATTTCTCTAAGAAATTTTTGCTTTTTTTTATTTTAAAGAAGGTAAAATCAAGGCAAATAAAACAGAATAAAACCAATCAAAACAAATCAGTGTAAGTGACACAGAACTTGAAAACTATGAAATCAACAATAGTTACCACAATGCCACTTGTTGTGTTCAAAATAGCTGCAGATATCTTTGGACACAATAAAAATCAAATAGAACAGGATAGAATAGAAATAATAAAAACAAAACAATGAATGCAATAAAGGACTTCAAAACAAGACAATAGTAAATCCAAAATGACAACCATAATGTATCATACTATCATTGAAATAGCTGCTCATGCCATCGGATGTAACATGATCAAACAAAAAAAGAGAGAATAAAACCCAACCCAACAAAACAATGAAAATGATATAGGACCTCAAAACAAGATTATAGGGAATAAACAATGGCTACCACCCTCAGAAGGAGATACCCCGCTAGATGCCACACGGCATACTCCTAACCTCTAAACAGATGATCAGACCATGGTCCTAGACCTGCAAGGTCAGTGAAACACCAAAGCACCATAGCCATCTGTTATGGATTAAAAACTGGTGGTCAACTTAACACCAGGTGAATTAAATCTGCATGATGTTGCATGTAGATGACCCACCAGAGGAGAGTTACCAGCATAAAGAGACATGGAGAGGAAGAGCAGTGGTTTTGTGGGTTCTCCTCAGTGCTGCTGTTTGGAGCCATTGTTTCTCCTGGAGAAGCTTGTCAGGCTGGATCCCCCAATATGAATTTGGCTATTATCATTGGAGGAGCTCGGGACCTTGTCACTGAGAGTGGCTACAGTTCACTTTGGGGAGCTCTGGTTCCTCTGCTGAGCATCACTTCCTGGCTCTGGAGGGGAAGATGGTTACTGTTTAATCTCCAGGAGAAGTTGTCACGCTGGCATCCTGGCATGTGCTCAACTGTTGTCATCGTTGGAGGAGTGCGGGACCTAATTGTCGCTGAGGATGGCTGTGGTACTTTTCAAGGAGCCCTAGTCCTTATTTGAGCATCACTTTTTGACTCCACTATAGAACCCTCAACCTACTAGCACAGATCCTTCATCCCACTGGCATAGACTTTCTAGCTTCCACCACTGGCCTTTGGGCCTTCCCAGAACAGACTTTGGTGTTGTGGACAGATTTCCTGCACTTTCTTGTGTTTAACATTGGGTAACCATCATAAATAATGTTATAAATTCTGTGTCCTGATTGTAATCTTTCTCCCTGCAACTCTTGACTACAACAGGCATCCAATCGCATTTCACCTTAATAGCTATCATCACAGCCTGTGTTTCTCCTGATCAGCTGGTTGCTTAAAATGTTTTGTTATTGTTATTCATTTTGCACCTTTTTTCCTTGTTAACATAAACTTTGAAAGTTGCAGAATTCCCTGTAAGTGTGTAACTTTTGATAGGTAGTGTTATTATTATTACATAATTCAAACATATTTTCTAGTTCTGCTTATGATCTCTTCTTTGATGCATGGATTATATATGTATATACATATTTCCCAAATATTCTTATTACATTGGAGATT
>RJWT010020006.1:0-18149 GCA_004365215.1 Cuniculus paca | reverse complement strand
ACTATGTAACGTGAGGAATTCATAACACTTTAGCAACTGTTAATCCCTTCCTGTCTTTATGCTAGTATTATAACATTTAATTCCCAAATACATGTTAAACTCTGTATTTCATTTTTCATCTTATACAATAAGCATTATTTTCTGCATTCCCACAAATTTGCCCATTCTGAAGTTTATTATTTCCTTCTGCATCATTATACTTCCTTCCAGGATATGATTCCTTCCATGTGAAAAACTCTTTTTAGTATTTTTTAATGAAGATTTGCTGGTGATTAAATTGTTTTGGTTTATCTAAGAACATTGTTGCTCTGCCTTCATTTTGATGCATATATTCACTATGTATACGATTCTGAGCTGGCAGTAATTTCGCCAGAAAGTTGGTTTCCCATTGTTTCTCAGTTTCTGTCACCACTGAAAAAATCGTATGTTGGTTGGTCTTACAATTGCTCCTTTGCAGGTAAAGTGCTTTCTCTCTTTGCTGTTTTCATGATTTTTTTCACTTAGAGGTTTTAGCAGTTTTATTGTGATGTGCCTAAGTACAGTTTTCTTTATAAGCATCTTATCTATCACTTCTTGGATTGATGTCTACTATTAATTTTGGAAAATTAGTTGATAGCTTCACTTTGAATAGTCTTTTCATTTTTTTATCTTTATGTGATTACAATTACATGTATGTTATTTTATATTTTTCTACATGATCTCACCACCTTTTTATATCTTTTTTTTTAGGCTTCAAACTGATTATCGTCCCATTTTTCGTAACTCTTGTCTGTCTAATCTGTTGCTAAACATAGCTATTGAATTTGTAAACTCATTGTTTTATTCAGTGATAGGCATTCAAATTGGTTGTTTCTCAGATTTCATTTTCTGTTGAAATTGTCTTTTAATCACTTCCCTTGAATATACTTATAAAAATGTTTCATAGTTTGTATCTGAAAACAATAGTATTTTAAGTACATGTATCTGTTCTAATCTGTTTTATCTTATAGGTTTCATCCATTTGGTCCTATTTTGAAGGCAGTTACTTTTGGGTTGCATACTATATACACTGTATATGAAAAGTTATAGAAACTGGGTGATGTTATTTTTTTTTTTAGGTAATGTTTTTCTGACACGCAGATAAAATGTAGATGTTATTTTTCATCTCCCCAGGGATTGCACTGATTCTAGGTTCCCCTGCAGTTTCTTTAAGAACTTGTCTATTTTGAGTACACTTTTCCTCCTACAGTGTTGTCTTTAAGGTTGTCATTTCAAAGTCTGAGGCATTTTCTATAATCCTTCCTTTATGCAGTCTACTGAGCCTGCCACAAATTCTCCAATAACATGTTTTATTCTTTTCTCTCTATGCTATTGATCTGAAATACTTTAGTAAGAGTGAAAACAACAGAAAGAAAGTATGGAGTTCACTTCAATATATTTTTCCTGTCTACTGATTTGCTTCCTCAAAATGCTTTTGTGTGTCTATGTGTGCCTCCAAACACCTGTTTCTTGTCCATTTACAGCTTTTATAGTTCTCAGTGGAAGGACTGACTTCCTCAAAAATTTGCTTATTATTATTACATTACTCTCTTGTTACTCTCTCTTGTACTTACCACAAGCAGGCTTTCTTGTTCATTCCACTAACTAGGTCACTTTCTTGTCAAGGTCGTTTACTTGGTCTATTTTTTGTTGCTGACACTGAATACCACACACTAGGTCAATTTATAAAGGACTGGAGCTTATTTAGCTCACAGTTCTGGAGTCTGGAAAGTCCAAGGTTGAGTGGCTGCTTCTGAAGAGGGTCCTCTGATGGTAAGAACTCTGCAGAGTCTTGCAGTGGTACGGTATTATATGACAAAACAGAACAAGGGTTCTAACTCAAGTGTCTCTCCAGGACTTACAAAGCCCTAATTACACCAGGAGGGCTTCACCATTATGACCTCATCTAATCTTAACTCTTAAAGGCTCTGCCTCCAGATATCACTAACATATGATTTTAAGGATTAAGTTTCCAATACAAAAAATTTGGGGACACATTCAAATTATAGCAATCACCAATAAATTTCCATGTGTCTAAATATTTATGTTAATTTTCTAACTTTATTTCAATTGACTCCTCAACAGCATTCATTATAGTTGAGCCTCTGATGCTTACGCAAAACACCCTACCTTGCTCTGACTTTGGGAATTCTGCATTATCTTGCTTTCCAGCTGTTCATTTGTTGGGGTTTTTTCTTCACATCCCAGACCTGTAGATTTTTAAATGCCCAAGGCTCAAAATTTTTTTGACTTTCCACTTCTCTACACCACTTTCTTGGTTGTCTCATCCATTTCATATTTAAATAAAATCTATAGCAGACCACATAGATAATAGTTGCCTTATGATGACTTGACAGACGAATTTTTAACTTTATGATGGTACAAAATCAATATACATTCAGCAGGAACTAGACTTGAATTTTAGACTTTCAACTTTTGTTTTCTGAGCTAGCAATATGTCGTCCAATAATCCTACAGTGCTGGGAAGCAGCAAGCTGCAGCTCTAATTGGCCATATGGTCAACTGATACTCTATAGTGTACTGTGTTCGGCATTTTTTGGATACAAGTATTCAATACATTACATGAGATAACCAACATTTTATTATAAAATAAGCTGTGTGTTAGGTGATTCTGCCCAATGTAGGTTAATTCTGAGAATGTTTAAGGTAAGCTAAGCTAAGCTAAGTGATGATGCTTGGTAGGTTAAATTCTAGGATATTTTCAATTTTTGACCTAGGATATTTTCAATTCATGGTGGGTCTATCAGGATTCAACCCCATTATAACTTGAAGCACATCTGAACATGCTGACAATTTCCAAATTTATGCCCACTGTCTAAACTTCCTCTCCTATCAAAGCTGTAAATGTCCAATTAATTCAACATCTCCACTTAGCCATCTAACATGCATCTTAGGTTTGTCAAGTCCCAACATTCTCCCAAACTTGTACTTACATTCTTCCCAATTTCAGTAATGTGAACATGATTTCCATGTGATAATCCAAAAGCCTTTGTTATTCTGATGTACTTACAGTCCATATTGAATATCATGACCTCACATTTCAAACCTTATCAAAAATCCTGATTTCTCCAACTTAACCATCAACCTAATCTAAAACATGATTATCTCCCGTCAGACTCTAGCACTGTATCTTCAAAGCTTTGGTGGCTTGACATTGCTGCCTATTTCGTACAGTGCCAAACACTGAGTTAATCTCTCAGCTCCCGTTTCCCTAATCTCATCTTCTATTATTCACCTTGCTGATGCCATCACATGTCCCCCTGGCCTCTTTGCTGTTCCTTAAGCATTCAAACTATTGGTCCTGTTTAAGGCATGTTTGTCTTGTCTTCAATCTAGCATTCTTCTTCTCCATATATTTACAGGATGTCTTTTTTATTTATCTTGGAGTTTTTTCTCCAGCCATCCCTGGCAGAACCATCTACAACTGCAGTCTGTAACCTTTCCTTGTTTTGTTTCTTCAGAGCATTTATTACTGATTTCATGTTTTTATTTGTTCATGACCTACCTCCTCCATTAGAATCCAAATTCTTTTAGAGGAAAAACTATCTTTTTCAGTCCAATGCTAAGAACATTTTACACACAAAAAGTAATAAATATTTGAAATAATGATAAAGCCATGGTGATTATCATTGTAAAACCATCATCTGAAACATGTATCACATTGGGGTTGTCACAAACCTTCACAAATATACATGTATATATATTTTGAATTCACTGGGAAAGATGTACTATGAAATTACAAATAATTGAATGAATGCCTGTGTATTAGAAACTTCAAAACAGAGGGATAATTGCATGAATTAGATACAAACTGGGATTGTAAAGTACTTTTACAAATGTGGTGAATTTTTAAAATTTTTCAACATTTTTATATTTTATTAAACAATAAGAATCCTCAACAATGATCTGAAGTCACAAAAAAACAATGACAATATAAATTTAGCCAAATGATTTATGGTATTATAAAAATGGATCACTCGATTCATATAGAACTCCATTTTAGTTCAGAATAACATTAATACAGATACTTCTTTTTATATTGCTTACAAAATCTAGCAGTTTTTCTATGATATTTTATATTTTCCTAGATTATTTTAAAATTCTTTCATTTCTCCTTTGGTTTTGGACAAATTAACAGATATTTTAATGAGTGCAGTCACTAACCTGAATTCCATGAGAAGTAATTAAATTTGCTTTTAAAAATTCTTAACACAAATTCTGAAATATGGCTGGCTCATTTATCAAAGATTATTATGCATACATGACCCTAATTTTTATATTATTATTTTTAAAAACACCGTTCTTGATATAAGCATTATTTAATAATCTCTAAATCTCACTTAACATGTAAATAAAAATTTAACAAAAGTGAAAAAAATAAATGCTGTGAGGTCAATTCTAGATTCAAGAGCGCCAAGTTCTTATAAAATCTCTAACAGTATTTTGTCTTCCAATTAAAATGCTTAGAAGACAAAATTCAAGATCTTTGAATCTGCTTGTATGTTTCAGTTTTTTGTCACTGTATAAATAATAAGTTCTTAACTGCAAAGCTCTGAAACCAAACAAAGTAAAACAATCATTGGATGGATTTCAGTGACCTAAATAGATTCACTCTTTCTTGTTGTTCAGCTCAGGCTGCCTACCAGGCCGTCTCTCTTTGAAATTTGGGCTGAATGGGGGAAGCAGCTGGATGACAACTATAAAGTAGCCTGAACAGCTGGGAGAGAGCAGAGTGTACAATTTTCTTAGCAGCAATGATGGACCAGAGGACAACTAACCAGGGGCCCAATGTACAGATTCTTCAGACCACTCACCTGTCTAGAAATTCCTCAGACTAGAAAACTGCTCTACCAAGATTGGTATTTTCTCTTAAACGTTTCCATTGTAATGTTGAGGAGTAATTTAAAAAAATCCCCAAGTGCTTCGATTCATGCGGATATATTCCTTAGAGTTAAGCCATTTTGGCCATTCGGAGGTCTGGGTATTTCCACTCCCAAACTGCTATGGAGAATGGAGTGGAGAACATAAAGGAGAAAGTATCCAAGGGAGGCAAGCTCCAGGTTCATTTTTATTTTGTCACTGTGATAAATGATAATGCTAATTATAGTATCAGTACATTTTTTCATTTCCAGACATCTATAAATAGACAAAAAAAACCTCTCTTTACAGTTAGAAATGGGTCTGAAAATAACTTATTATACATTTATATCATATATATATGTAGCTAAAGGTTTGATTTGGATTAATGGAAATTAGATCAACAAAGTATAAATATATGGCAGAGAAAAAGAAATTATGCTGATTGAGATGTGAGAATATCAAAACAAATCTAAAGAGTTACATCACTATAAACTTGTGTTTGATTGATATTTCTCCTTTACACCCTCCACACCATCTTCTATGTAATGCCAGACAGGGAAGCTTTCTCTGAAGAAGTACTCCCAGGAAAGAGAGGGAAGGGAGCTTCTGTTTTAAGACAAAAACGTTAAGGGGGTCTCTTTCTAGACTGTGATGACAGAACGACAGTGCTGCTGCAAAGACTTCCATCAAGATGGACATGTCCATTGAAATAATAAAGATGAAACCACATGCAGTAGATATTAATGATGTTTATGTTCAGCTTTAAAAAAATCAATAAACATGGTTATGCACACATACCAGCTCCCCACAAGGAAGGCCATCATTATGTAACGCAACCAGGTACCAAAGAAAATTTAAATCTGAAAAAAATAAAAATCAATAAACGTAAAGTATTTTTAAATGGACTGCCTGGATTAAAAATGAAAATGAGTAAAACACAACTGGCTTAAGAGAATTAGCCACTGACATTTCTCAAAGTGGTCCATAACTCAAACACTTTAACAAACACATAAGAAAGTCAGCACAACGACCACAACAACCCGAATCTTTTATCAAATAGATAGTCTCAAATATGACTTTACTTTTTTATGAAGAAAGAATTGATATGTTCGTTTAGGGTTTTGATGCAATTATTAAGAGAATTAGACCAAAATATATGTTGGAGTACAAACTTATAAAATAGAGTATTCCTAGATAATATACTCTTACATATTGTTAATATATGAGTACATGAATACACTAATTGTGTATATAATTGGTAAAGTGAGGGAATTTAAATACACATTAGTATCTTCTCCATAAAGCCTGAAAAACCTCAGGAATGCTTTCAGTAAAGATTAGTGAGTCTGACCTTTATTCACTGTACAAGGCAAAGTGTTCACAATTAAGTTGCTTGTTTGTATTTCTCTTGGGTAGACTAGTATCTCAGACTGTCACACAGATAAATGGTATAATACTTATTCTTCAGCTTTTCAAGTGGTAAATGATACACTGAGGTTCAGAATGCTCCAGTAAGTCCATAGCTTTGGTGAAGAAATATCACGATGCCACTTGGAACCTCTTTCTTGAAGCCAAAGTTGTCCTCTGAAAAGATTTAGGGAGGTACTGTGAACCTAAAACCCAAACCAAAAAAATAATTCTCATTAAAAGATTAAAAAATCAACCTTTCGGGAGGATAGTTTTATACCTTCCATGTTGATACTTTTTACACAAAAGAAAATATTTTATTTTAATGTCAGTTTTGCACAAATTAGGAAATAGTCATACACAAAGAACCATTTGGAGTCCCAGGAAATAGGAAAGGTGCTCCCCACAGCCAGGCCTACACACCAGTCGTATGTTCTCCCCAGCTAGGACCCCAGAGATAGGGCCCGGAAGTCCAGGAAGTTCAGCAGGAAGCGTGGGCAGCTCCCCTACCTTCTAGGAGCAGCCATGCCTGCTGACCCCAGAGATCTTTCCCATTACCGGAGAATATCCCTACCCCGGGATCTGCATTCTTTTTTAGCTCAGAACTTGCAAGGCACAGGCAGTGAGACTTCATTAGTACAATGTTACTGATTAGCAAACAACCTTTGGTGTGTTTTCCTCTGATCAACTAAAATTATGTTAACTAAATACCTGACAATGCAGCATGAATGTCTAGAGAAAATAATGTTACCACAAAGAATATGATAGTGAATATTGCTAGGTAACCTAAAAAGCAACAAAAAAGGTACAGAAGGCAACAACTTTTAGTACACAAGAAAAAATTTAAAGGGCTAAAGACTCCCTGACATCGCTATGGTATAGAATTATAGAAAGGCATATACAGCGATAAATCTGCTTAAAATTTACTTAATTTATTTTTAGAATTATAAGATATTAAAAATTGTCCTTGAAACAACATATTATCCTTGACATTTCAGATTACCTATAATAAAAATAGCTTATAATTTTTGAGTGGACAGTATATCCCTGTTATCCAACGAGACCCATTTCATAGATTTTCAATGATTATTTGGTCTACCACCTTCATGGAGTTTAAAAAATAAAATTGTTATCAGTTAAAAAATCAAAACATCACTGGTCTGCATTCACACTCTAATATTCTTCAAATCACATGCATGTTTATATATGTTTATATGAATTTACTTAATTTTTATTTTTTGTAGTAATAGAGATTGAACCCAGGGCCTTCACTCTGAACTACATCCTGGAGTTTGTTTGTTTGTTGAAACAGGGTCTTGCTCAATTGCTTAACTGCCCAGGCTGGGTTTGATCTCATGAACCTCCTATCTCAGCCTTCCCCACTCCTGGGGCTGGGATCATAGCTTTGTACCACCATATGTATTTACCTGTAAAAGATTATGTATCTATCTGTAAAACCCTGCACTGTAAGATAATGAGCAAATGAGTATTAACTTTTCTCATGCATCTTTACCATTACGTTTTTAAAGGTGATCTAAGATGAGAATGTCCTTTAGACACCTAAGAGCACAGAAAGTGAACTCTCCAAAGGCAGCATTTCCACCCCACCCTCGTGTGTGTGTGTGTGTGTGTGTGTGTGTCTGTCTGTCTCTGTCTCTCTCTTTTTTGTCACTGAGACCCTCTTTCCATACTTTCGACCTGACAGCAGTAAAGTTCCTGTCTGAGCGGGCTTGCTATCAATGGAGTTTCCAATGTCAGGTCTCTGACCACAGATGCTTAGCGTTTCCTCCCACCTGGTCAAAATAGGCTGATCAAGTTAGAGAACCTTCAACTTCAGTTTTTAAAACCCAAAACATTACCATTACATCATTATCTTGATAGGTGGCAAAATCTGACCTGTCAAAACACTCTGACCTGTCCACGTGTGATGGGCAAATTCCATCAGGGTCAATGAACCTTTTCGCGGTGTATCCGACTGTTAGGAGGAAAAGAAAATGATGGATGAACTTTATTTTTTCAAAGTTTTTTAAAACATCAAAGTTACGATTCACAGAGAACCCACCCGGAAGGTGTGACTTGTGCTGGGCCTCGAAAGCTGCTCCAGGGCAATGGTTTTTTCTCGAAGAGGTGATCGCTCTACGCAGTCAGGCACAGCACTTAGCACTCGGCTGTGTGGATGCCTTCCTCTGTGCTGAATGAAGGACCATGCATCAAAAACTCTAGATGTTTCAATCAGTCCCTCATTTATTCATGGACAAGCTTATTTGGAAATTTTATTTAGATATTGCTAAGTATATGGACTATTAAAGATAAACAGCTAAATATGTCTTAATTACAAAATTATTATTAAATAATTATTAAACCAGCTAAAAATGGTTCCATGACAATAAACAAACAGAGATCAAAAGACTTAACTTCTGGTACAGATTTCCTATGATGAATGTGATCAATATGTATAACAAATATATACTAATAAAAAATAAAGTTTATAAAAAACTTAACCACATAAAATTCTTAATATTAAATTACACCAAAAATGTAATTTTGAATTTGTGAAGTATCAGACTTACTTATTTGACATTTACTGCCTTTTATTATTTCATCCTAAGGGGAAATGTAAGAACATTGCCACTCTTGCCTTCTGGGCATATACTGTACTGCAGTGCCCTAGCTGGCACAGGGTTAGGTCAAGAGATGGGCAGATCTGTGTTCGGATACTGCCATGCAACTTGGCACTGAAACACTCTTGGCTGAGTTGGGATTTTTGCCTCTCTCCCTCTCTCTCTCTCTCAATCTCTCTCTGCCTATATTCTTATAACTGGGATCCCTGTGTATTTTATAAAGTAGATTCGAGTTACTTATATCAGAATGAGGCCTCCAGGGGAAGCCTGGCCAGTCATACTTCCAGCAGCACACTGTCCCCGACCCACTGTGATAGCAGGGCTGAATCGAGCTTAAGTGAAGAAGACACTGCCTCTACACTACAGTAAACATGCCAAAGGTCAGTTGTAAAAATGAGAGCTGATAAAACTGATGAGGATAATAATTTACTTGGCTATTAATTTATACCTGGTGTTATTTAAAATGCATTTCTAATCCTTATTATAATTCCTTGAAGTAAGGATCATTATCCTTTTTTTGTTTGCATTGTGAACCCTATTGCTTTTTTTTTTAAAGCTTATTGGTACATTTTTTGGTTCACATAATAGGGAATTTGTGCCTGTACATGGTATTTCTTGATTCTTTTTGTTTTTCCTATTCCCCTACCCTCCCTTCACCCTTTTATAGATAAGAAAACTAAGGCTCAGGGAGATTAAAGTAATTTGTACCAAATCACAGTTTGCACAATGGGACCTAAACACAGACCACCCTTCCTTTGATCAAAACTAACCTCTACTCTCTCGTCATGGCTCTACCATCTTGACCATCAGACATTTCCTCAACACCTGAGTTTTCTGATTCAGTTCAAGCCCCATTTTTTTTTTCACAGAGTGGTGAATGAATTCTCTCACTCCCTGCAAATTCTCATACATCATTTACTTCCTGGAAGCAGATTATGAAGGCAGCACAACTAATAAAATCATTGCCTATGTTACTGGCTTCTCTGGGAAGTACCAAGATTTTTTGGTCTTCCAACAGATTATCTAAATGGTTGCTGTTAAAATAATATCTGTCTTACGGTTATAGAGCGGGATCCCAAAAGTGCTGTGTTCTGTTCCCCAGAGTCTGAGCCAATTGGGGGCAACCGGCTACGGGAAGTCTGAATTGGAGGGGAAGACAGGTGGTCCACACCAGTTTGCCTGTAAATATAAGGAAATGCAACTGAACACCCAGGTCCAGAGAGACATAGGAACAGATCCTACCACAAAGCTCTCAACCTGAGCTGCTGATCACAATCTGCCTTCCAGATTCAATGCTCAAGAAGAACAAACTTCATTTAAGGAAGACAGGTATAGAGATCTCTGCCTATACTGGTGATGGTGCTGGTGGGGAGGCTGTAAAATGGTTCAACCACTCTAGAAAGCACTTTGGCAAAGTATGTCAAGAACCTTAAACATACTCATAACCTTGGCCTGGTAGCTTTCCTTCTAGGACTGTACCCCTAGGAAATAGGTTAAAGATGTCTTTATTTGAAGTGACATAAGATGATGTTCACTGTATATCATCAGAGTAGAAATACAGAAAAAATAAAAACTTGCACTAATAAAGAAACTCATACTTAATAAGTGATCATAGACCCACAAGATTATTTGGCACTCATTAAAATCGTGCTTTTGAAAATATTTGATAACACAGAAAATACGAAGAGTATAATGTTAAGTGAGAAAGTATATGAAAAAGTGTTACATTATACAAGAGTTAATGCTAATGTTAGGAACAAGGCATGATAAAGAGAAAAAAAAATACGATCCTAAACAAAACTGATAGGAAATTTATCAACAGCTGTCATTTAACACAAGTGATCTTTGATTTATGTTCATAGTTTTGATGTTGTCACGTTCCACAGTGAACTTTTGGTACTTAGATAACGAAGGAAAATATTATTTATTCAAAGTGAATGACAAGGGCTTGGTGATAGAGAGCTTGCTTACTACAAGTCAGGTCTTGGGTATGATCCCTAACACCACAAAAAAGAAAAACAAACAGGAAGAAAAGAGAAAGGGGAAGAGGAAAGAGAAGGGAAAGGAGAAGGAAAAGAAGAGGAAAGAGAAAGAAGGAAGGGAAGGGAAAAGGGAAAAAGAAGATAGCATAAACAAAATCATGGAAGTAAGAGGACACATAACAGGTGTGTCTGTGGTCAGAAGGAAGATGAGGCTGCCCAGTATCAAGGCATCAGGCGGTGGGAGAGAAGTAGCAAGCAATAGTCATGCAGATTCAAAGACGGTGAGATCTCCTCTGAATGGGGCAAGAAATTTTACTCAAGTAGAATGTAATTTTAAAGCATTATTAGTTTTAAAGATGAGTCCGCTGACATTCATCCAAGAGCACCCTACTACCAGAGATTCATTTGATTTATGAGCTACAGTACACTGACTTTTCATTCTGATATACAGGCATGTATATTATTGGAATAAAATTAGTGTTAAATACTGAAACAAATTTACTAGAAAAGAGTCTACATAAAGTCTGATAGGAATCCTCTGTCCAGAATAATCCACCAATCCTAATTCACAAATGTCTCTGTCTTATGGGACCTTTAGCTTACCATGAAAGAAACAAGACTTACAGTTTTGTTCCCCTAAGAATTTCATCACTGTACACATTAGGGGTTTTTATTCTCAGTGAGTCTGACGTAAGAGAAGGCAACCTCCTATGCACCACTGTTTTCTTGGCAGGAGTCTGTAATCCTCTTGCATCTGAGCTCCGCCCCATCTGGTGGCGAGCAGAGGAAAGGGCACCGACACCTCCAGTAGATGATTTGTCCTCCTGCTCACTCCTGGGGAAAGGAAATCCAGTTACGTAAGTGCTGTAAGAACAGAGAACACATCTACAGCAGTGCCTGACACACACAGAGAACACACTCCCCTGAGTATTTGTTGAATGAATGGACAATCATTTTCAATTCCATGTGAAAGAAGAATCACTCACAGGAGAAAAGACCTACATTTCTTACTGTTGGTAATCAAATAAAGTCCACAGATTAAGATTTCTACTCTCTATTTTGCTTTTCTCATCTCTCCCAATTTAACATGCAACAGTCATTATTTTGTAGTGGACATTAGAAGAATTTGCTTTTATTCTTACACACTCGCTGTGCCCTCTCTGGAATGTGCTTAGGCACATCTGGAGCCTGAGATTAAATGGGATCTTCCTTGTCATGTGTTCCTGCAGGCCTAAGTGCTCAAATACGTTACCAACACAGGGAAGTGGTTGAGCGAGTCTTATACGTACTGTGTTCTATCTGCAAAGTAGGTAGGTCTCTGCTGAAGAGGTTTTGCTTGAATTGTCATCACACCATTCAAATCACTACAGAAATTGTTGGAGAAGCGATGAATCTGAGAAAAGTGAAAAATAAATAACATGATAAATAAACAGAGAATATCCAGTGCTATTAAAATTATTGATGCATGTCAGGAATCAGGAGGAAACAAATTGCACACACTGGCTAATCTGAGAAAATTTTAGTAAAGGACACAGATTATACACATATAAAGGTTCAAACTGCATGTTAAGCAAGGTAGGAAATACTGTATTGAACTTAACACAGTAGTTTAGAGAGAGCAAAAAACATAATAAGCAGGTAACAACTAAGATATTTTGAGACAGAGTTTCACCAAGTCTCTGAGTTGCTCAGGCTGGGCTCCTTGAACTTGTGATCCTCCAGCACCAGCCTCCCAGAGTGCTGGGATTACAGGTGTGCACCCCCACACCCGCCGTAAACACATCTTTTGAGCAGAAAATATCAAGCAGACCTACCGCAAAGACCTTCTAATACGGATGAAAGCATGCCTAATAGGTATTGTCTTACCCTCTGTTCCCCGAGCCACAAACCCTATGTGGGCAAGTGTCTTTTCAATTTTTTGAAGACGTTCCATTTATTTGCTTCTATGGTATGCGCATTTCTTTTTTGTCTCTCCCTTAACTTTTTTAATTTAATGAATCTTACATAAATTTAGGGCTTAATTTACATCTTATCCTAGCTTGTGAAAGGGAGATTTTTACCCTGATTTGGGTAGCACTCATGATTTAAAGAATATCTAATTATGAAATATAATATATAACAGAGCATTTGCTTATAATAAAAGCTAATACTTAAGTATACGCACTCCATGCTACACGCTGTGCTAAATGTCTTATTTCTTTAATTCTCACACTTCCTGTTGCATAGATGATACAGGTAATGAAACTGAGGTTTTAAGAGAAATGGACTGATTTGGGATCATACAGCTAATAAATGGTGGTGCTAGGCTCCAAACCTATAGTCTATATGCAAAGCTGAACTTTTTAATCAGTCAACTCTCAACTACAGCTCCTCTTCATGCTTGTGTGTCTGTGTGAGTGTGTCTGTGCATGTGCGTTTGATATGGCTTGACTACCCCTAAACCGTAAGCAGTATATAGCTTAAGACCAGGAATCATGTTCAATCCTTTTTCTATGCTCTGCACACAAGATTCACTATGTCAAACATAAAGGTCACACTCCCTAGCACACTGAAGACCTCCCATGAATAAGTCCATCTTTTCTAGCTTCACTTGTTACTACTGTACATCCTTGAATGAAGATATAATTTAAGAAAAATGTATTGAGTACTTACAATATGCTAGATTCTGTGTTCAGAACTCTCACATATTTCTAAGATTTGAGCCTCACAATAATTTCTGAGACAATGTATTGTTATCTTCATTATACAGGTAAGGAGACTAAGTTTAGAAAAGCTAACACATCCAGAATAACACCCTGCACAGGTCTCTTGATTCCAAACCCCACTGTTGCCACCACTGTGTTCTGCTATTTCCGGAGTCTTCCACCCTCTACACTGTCCTCACTCAAATCACTGGTCCCCAAACACATTCATCTTTCATTCACCCATGCCTTTGGCCTGAAATGTTCCATTCAGTGTTTTTACCTACAAAAGTTCTTCTCATTTCTTCATGTTTCATCAGATTTCACCTCTAGTATCAATGATCAATCCTCATCCTTTAACTGGGATGAATTATTATTTGATTGTTCTACAATGCCTTCTTACCTACCCCTCACAGAATGTATTACATTTAACTTTGTGTCATCATTTTTCACTAAGTCAGGGACAGTATATTCATCTATATAATCCCTCCGAGCACCTGATATAGTATGTTTAATGCAAACAATAGTTGTTCAATGGACATGATGAACATGCATCGATTCTTCTGTCACTTTGGTGGAAAGACAGGAAGTCATTTATAACTTTAAATTGGCCAAAATTTTAGGGGAAAGTATTTTTTGCTCTAACAAAAAAACAGTTCCTCATTTCAAAGCAGTGTCCATTAAAGCATGTGGCAGTTCTATTAAACATCATGAAATAATGTAACAAATTCATCTGATTGACAAATACCAAATATCTTAATAGTAGAATTGAGTAGAACAACACACTTGACAAGGTGAGACATAAAGTGAGAGATATGAAGATTAAAGGAGCAAGAGAGCCAGAAAGTAAACGCATCTACCTGAGGTGGATTCAGTTGCAAAGCCAGGGACACACAGCGAGCTTCAGAATTTCTGGACGGGGGAATGCTTGGCACATCTGTGCTAATGCGAGGAATGAACACACGTGGAGACCTGGTTTCAGCTGCTTTCAATTTTTCTTTTGGTTTTCTTCCTTCCGTGTCGATAGAAAAGTCAATATTATAAGCAACATCAAGTTACACAAATACCTAAAAATTCACTCTTCAAAGAGAATATTTGCTCTTAAATTACTATAGATTTATGTTAAGACCATTGATTACAAAGCATTGCAGTAGAGAGCAGACAGCCCCAGGAGCAACTGGTCAATGTAATTTCTCTGCACTGGTCTGTAAAACTGAGATTATACAGTAGAGCAATAAAGATTCTTCGAGTTTTATAAAAAATACAACTAATCTCTGGCTGGAAAAAGATGATATTAAAATTAACATGATTATTGCTGCTTATTGTATCAATTGATAACCTAAAACTAGTTTATTAATGTCTACTACCGATGTGTCTATAATTTTTTTCAGCTCAATTTTAACAGGTTTAGAGAACATCTTGTAAGGTGAAATGTAAGATAAATGAAGTGATGAGTAAGTTAGTTTTGCTTCCATTTTACTTTATAAACAATGTCATGGAAGTTTCTTAAAAATCTCATGATAAGAGACTAGTTTGGTAAGCTTTTTCTTATAACCACAATGTGTTTCTGTGATTTCTCCAGACTGCGTAAGTATTATTTTTGTAACCCCCAAAACAATAATGCCCTTTTGAAGTGATTAGAGATCACATAAGAACACAGGCATTCAGTCCACTTTTCTTCCCATTCCAGTCATGTGCGAGATGTGGCCAGGTTAGAAGCACAAAGCTGAAGGAAAGGGGTGTCTTTTTTTCTGTTCGGTAGGCCAAATTCCACAAAGAAGTACCTGTGAGCGTAGTTTCCCAGTTTTTCCGAATTAGTTCTTCCAATATCTCTACCACATCTGTCCAGACACAATCGAACACCTCTGCTGCCACAGTGTCTTTGATACAGTCATGAGGGGAGACGGGAGGAAATCCGTGTTTACGCAATTTCCTGCCAGAGCGAGCTGGCTTGTGTTCAAGATGTTCATCACCACTAAGGATAAAAGCCCATTCTAATTACCAGAGTAGCCAGGTTAAAGTTACACTCTATCACTTATTAGTCATCTATCAATAATGATAGATATATAAGTATATGCATATATTTATATGTGTTAATAAACATAGCACTCCTCTGGGGGCAACACATTGTCATTTTTCATACATGCAATTTTTATTTGTCAATTATACCTCAATAAAGACAAGGAAAAAGTGAAAAAAAAACCAATTTATTCTATTTTTTTTCCTACTCTTCATTTTATTTATGTCCGTTCCATCTTTCTTCCTTCCTTTTTTAACTCTGGGCTTAATTTGTTCTTTTTCTTGTTCCTTCAGCTGTCAGTTTCCTTATTGGAAATCTTCCTAAATTGAAGACATTCACTGCTACAAACTTCCCTCCTACAATAGCTTTTGTTTTATCCCACAAGTGTTAATATGTTGCTTTTCCATTTTCATTTATCTCAAGATAAATTTTTGTTTCCCTTTTGATTTCTTCTTTGACCCATTAGTTCGTCAGGATACATTGTTTAATTTCTACATATTGGTGAATTTTCTAGATTTCCTCTTGTTACTATCTCTGGTTTTCAAGTACAGTACTCTTCTTTGAAGAGAGGCTTGATATGATTTCAATTTTCTTAAATTTAAGATTTATCTTAGTAACTGGTTATTTCTTTAACAATTTTCAATCAGAAAACAAATTTTTACTCTTCAATATTTGTAGCTTTTGTTTAAGAACAAAATATGCACATTTGGTGTGGAACTTCCCCAGTGCTCTTTCCACTGCCAGATACAAGGATCCTGGAGCCCCAGAGCACTAGGTAGGGTCAGTAGCCTTATCCACTTTCACTAACAGGCAGGACACAGCTCTGGTTTTCTATCATGTGTGCCATTGGCCCAAGAAGAATAGGGGTTACTAGTATTGAAAAAATTTGGGGGTTGCACAGTATTGTCAAAAGAACAGAAATCTTCTGGATAGGTAAAAAAACACACAAAATACTAAATGAGTATTATCTTGTCACTTTCCCATCACTGGATACAATAATCAACACTCAAAGGAGAAGACCGATGTTAATTTTGGCTCATGGTTAGTCTCTGATTGGCTCCCTCCAGGGCAGAAACAGGGTGGCAGAGGGGCATGGCAAAGGAAAAGATGCTCAACCTATGGCAGCCAGAAGGCAGGGAGAAGAAACGAAGGAGCCAGAAGCAGGAAGATACTCTTCCAGGTCATACCCGTGTCATTCACACCATGTAACCAGACTCCACATTCGGCTCTGAACTCTTCAGTGGATTAATCCCCTGATGAGTATTAGCACTGCATGACCTGATCCCTGTCCAAAAGCCCAACTTCTGAACACACAAGCCTTCAGGGGGACATTCTAGATCTAAACCACAACAAGGATATAATAAAAATAAATGGCAAATAAATTAACATTACACTATGAAGTCAATGTCAAATAAAACTCTATTTACTCCTCTTTTCTGTCAAAAGCAAAATACTCTTCAATCTTCCCATCCACTCCATAAACCTCTTCTTCCAGGCATGAGCATGCTGCTTGGCTGGCAATCCCTGTGCCATCGGAGTCTGGCAGGGCAGAGGCTGCGAGTGCTGTGGGCACTATCTGAGAGCCGGAGACACACAGCCTGTGGGGAAAAACCAGACTCCATGTGGGAGTTTGTAGAACATGAGAATATCATGCTTGCATGATCGTAGCAGATCTTTGAACTATCCATCAAGTTCAAAATTGTAAATTTTAAATATCATGTTACATATTACATTTGAAAAACTCATCTTCTTAAAAACACTTTAACACAAGCATCATAAAAATTTTTAAGGGCTGCTTAAAAGATTAAGTTACTCTTCATGTCTGTATCCTCTGTGCTATCTTAAAATGATGTGAACACTATAAGTTGTATAAATGGCATAAAGAGATTTATCAGTCTGTTAGCACAAGAAAACAAGTTAGCGTTTTATTTCTTCTGCTTCCACTGCCTGAAGACTTAGGATCTGTCATAATGAGGTAGTGTTTGATTCTACAGCTATTTCACCTTTCCAGTGCCTCTGGAATTGTGTGTGTGTGTTCCATACATGTTTTCTTTACACACACACACACACACACACCACCACCATCAGCAGCAGCAGCAGCATCAACATCATCATCATCAACATCATCATCAACCCGGCATCAGAAACATCTTGTAGAAATCATTCTTTGTACCTATTATCTACTATTCTATATCTGTATATTTAGTGGAGCTAAGGATCATGAGTGAGATAAACTGAAAAAAGATGACTAAAATACAGTTACAAAGAGTTTTGGAAAGGAACATGCATGAACATACTGTCTAATGTTGCTTTTGGGTTCAGCGGCATCAGGAAAGGTTTTGTGGCTCGCAGAACTTGGCAGGCTGCCCTGGAAGTGTTGGAACCCTTCATCAGTTGGCAGGATGAGCTGTCTTCCTAATACTCTGCAAGGGAGAAAAAGAAGCGAAGAAACTACTAACACCTTTGATCAGACAAGGGAAAAATGTGTTATGACTTTTAAAGTAGGGTATAAACTGAATATGCGTGAGCACATCTGTAA